>JXSR01S013761.1:2987-16667 GCA_000969725.1 Ophiothrix spiculata
TGAATGTCTTACATGGAAAAATCATATTGACTGCATTTCAAAAACAATATCTAGAAATATTGGTGTCATGAACAAACTGAAGTATTCCATTCCAATTCGTATTCTTCATACCCTGTACTGCTCATTAGTATCACCATATATTAACTATGCAATCCTTATCTGGGGAAAAACCTGTAAAAATTAACCTTGAAAAAATCATAAAATTGCAGAATGGGCAATAAGAACGGTTGATGGTAGTCACTATCGTAGACATGCAGCTCCACGTTTTGCAAAACATAATATTTTAACTGTAACAGATGCATATACTCTCGAACTTGGAGTCTTTATGTTAAAACACCATATTAGTGACTTACCTGTAGTGTTCCATGAATATTTTAATAAGCTTTCTGATATACACAATTATCAAACAAGACATTGAGCACGTCCCTGTTGAAGTCTTGTTTGAGTAGTTGTGCTGTCAGGTATTTATTTTTGTATGTAACTATTTGTTGTTTCTAGAGAAGGACATTTAACAGGCCTCATTGGCCTTCCGGTCCTGTCCTCCATAATTCTGTTCTGTTTCTATGTTATTTTTTATGTATTTTATGTGTTTTTATAAAAATAAATGAATCTGAAATCTGAAATCTGAGTTAAACTCCTCTATATAAAATTCTGCCATCAATGAACAAAACCGTAATTTCTGCAATAAGCTATTCAAGCAGTTTATATCTACTCTATTTTTCTGTTTATTCAGGCTGACCAGATAGTCCTTAGCATGCTCGAGAGAGTGATGACGTTGTAGACAAAACTATTTTTTGATATTGTTGATTCTCATTTCAAATAGTATGTATGACGTAAATGCTCACTTATTGATGTGCTGGCTATACACGATTTTAAAAGGGGAAACATTGTGCAATGTTTAGTATATTTCATACCAATATGCAACTAATACAACCAACTTCCCCTTTTTGTTTTCCTTCCAAGCAGACTAGAATATGCAATACTACAAGAATAATAATATGCAACTAAAGCATGGGAACAAAGTGGTATGAATCCGGGATATGTTTGTTTTCCATTGCGTCCTAATGACGTAATGACTTATATCGTCATGTCGAGAATATTCATGAATTGGGAAACAATAAAAATCACGCGTTTGATATGATATATTTCAAATATTTGTGCGGTACATCATGTAATAAAGTGTTTGCGCTGTAATATATATTGTAAGTGACGTCAATCCGAAAATGTGTCTTAATGATAATAATGCGTACTAGTATATAGAAATCAGTAATTAGCACCTAATGGAATAATCTCATTTGCTTTTGTTAAGATCCAACTTATACTAAAAGGATATACGACTTGATATCTACACGGTTTGGATTGGCAGATATTATTTATGATTGATTTGTTTTCTGTGTGCTCTAAAAAAATAGATCTTAATATTTACGTTATTGAAGTTAAGGTAATTTAATCTTTTAAAAATTAGTTTGTAGCAATAGTACATTCTGCATGCGTTACTACATTCAATTGATTCTTAGTTATGGTGCGACGCCAATCAATTTGTACATGACGTAGTATGGTCGTGAAATAAATGTGTAATTAAATGGATTCAGGATGACACAAAAACTGCCATGATTAGGTTACGCTTTTCATATGGAAGTACAATAGTTGTTACTGTAGTAAACGAAATGATAAAAAATCAGTTTCAATAAGGACTTGATGCGAATGTCACAGACGGTTGATATGCTTTATCTGATATGAGACACATTTCGATGTGTTAAGGTCACATTAAGCCAGTTAAGAGAAAGCTGAGTCTTACTCTCCCAGTAGTTACTCTTGCCCTCTTAAAATAATTCGGTATATAAAACAAATATTAACTGGTCTTATATTCTGGCAATAGCAAAAACTATTCCTCTTTCTTGCACTTAATAATTGTACGTTTTGCGTTAGAATAGCTGTTTTAAATCATTTTAACCCATAACGTTGTCTTCAACTATACGAAAAATTAATACAAATGTGATTGTTCTAATAGAAATTAGTAATAGACAACCGATGGAATCATATTATTTGATGTTTATTAAGACACCAAGATTAAATTTCTAACCAGAAGGATACTTTTCAATGTGAGTAATGCAATGACAAGAAACAAAAGTAGATTCAATTAGGTCTTGATATACATGTATATACATGTGTGATGTCGCTGTTATGTTCGACACATTTTGGTAGGGTGATCAATGTCACATTAAGATAGTAAGAGAAAGCTTAATCTCGATATCCTACTAGAATTGTTCCGAGACGTCTTTCATAAAAACCAAATTTCCCAAAAGCTACCGTAAAGTAATGAGTGTGAAGGTAGAAATTATAACTCGGTTAAATCATACTATATTGTGTTTAAAACAGCGTTTCTGGTTATCCACCAAAAGGTGAGATGAGAATAATATAATCATATTTCATATATATTAGGAGAAATTATAATAAGTATTATTTCTGTAATAACTTTCATTGGTAAAGTTTCATGAGATTTAAAGCAAGTTGACATTAAAAATAGATAAACGTTTCGCTACTAAAAAACTTCAACCTGGGGATGATGAGAATGATAAATTTTCACAAAGTCGAAAGAAATCTAGATTTTTGTGTCAGATAGAGAGCATCCAAATTTAATCAAATGTGCTTTGACTCTTCATCTGGAAGCAAACAGCTTGTAATTTAAACTTGATTTAATGTTTTAAGCTAGAAGCTACATGTATAAATGTACGTTTTCATACTTTTCATCTTTTCTGTTTATACAGGTTGTTCAAATTGGCGGTTAATAGCTAGCTTGAGAGAACAGTGACATAGTAGACAAAACTAATTTCTGATATTGTTGATTGAAAATTCAAATGGTATGGCCCAAATGCTCACTGTATGACACATTGGCTGTAAAAGATTTAAATATAGGAGAAACATTAAACAATGTTTTGAATAATTTATGGCAATATATGACTAGAATACCCAGTTTCCCTTTCGTAATTTCGAATAAAGCACTAGATTACAAAATACTCTAAGAATAATCTGTTACTAAAACGTAAGACCAAGTATCTTAAGTCAAAGTGATTTGTTATTCTGCCCCGTGAATAACAAGGACATGATATAAGAGTATTGAATAATTATATGGGAAAAATTAATATCACCTGTTCCATATTTTTCTTCAGTGTTCTGTACAATATTAAGACATTTTTTGTATTCCATTGTGTTTTTTGCGTGTATTGAATAGCTATTGCAAATGACTTAAACCCAGAGAGTTGGTTGTCTTCATAAAATATGTGAGTGCACTACTAGAAATCAGTAATAAATAACCAATGGAATCACATTATTTGCTGTCTATCAAGACATCAAGATCCAATTTCTAACCAGAAGGATAATCTTTAATATGAGTAATGCAATGGCAAGAAACAAAAGTAGATTAAATTAGGTCTTGATATATGATGTCGCTGTTATATTCGGCACATTTAGATGGGGTGATCAAGGTCACATCAAGATAGTTAAGAGAAAGCTGAATCTCGATCTCATACTAGAATTGTCTCGAGGCGACTATCATGGAAACTCAATTTTTCAATAGCTGCCGTAAAGTAAAGAATGTAAAGGTAGAAATCATAACTCGATTACACCATACTATTCTGTGCTTAAAACAGTGTTTCTGGTTATCCACCAAAAAGTGAGATGAGAATTATAATAAAATCATATTTCATAGATATCAGGTGAAATTATAACAGGTATGAATTCTGTAATAACTTTCATAGGTTTTATCAGATTTCAAGCAAATTGATATAGATAAAAGCTGATAAACGTTTCGAAAAAAACATCACCTTAATACATGATGAGAATATTAAATTTTCACCCGTAAGTAACAAAGTCGAACGGAATCTAGATTTCTGTGTCAGATAGCTTGCTTGCATCCAAATTAAAATAAATTTGATTTGACTCTTCAGCTGGAAGCATACAGTTGGCAATTTATTTCAATGTGTCAGTTAACACATCGTTCTTAGAAGGCTTACATTTGAAATCGTAAAATCAATTGGATGTTTTAAACTATATGCTACAAACGTATAGTGGTAACATCGATATACAAAAGTGTACCTGAAATTGCACATAGACTTTCTCCCGGACTTTCCCTCGAATTTGCAGCTTGACTACATTTATTTTCACGATCAATTCATATAAAGGGCAATTAATTGTATTTGTGTTAAAATTGTAATCATATAGCTTTTTATTATCCCAATCTGGAAAATGTCAAATATTTTACACAAAGAAATGTATCACTAAACCATGCACAAATCATCAAATTCCTCTATAAGATTCTGTTTTCTGATTCTGTTTTATTTCAATATCATGTATATAAGATACATTGCCATCAATAATCAACGACAGCGAATTCAGATTTCTAAAATAATACTGAAAAGAGCTATTCATATAGTTTAATTTATATACTTAACACTCCATGAGTTATGTCAATAAGTTTTTCTGTTTATTCAAGTTGGTCAGATAGTCGATTAGTCTTTTTGAGAGAGCAATTACGTTATAGACAAAACTATTTCCTAATATTCTTCATTCCAAATTCAAATGATATGACGCAAATGGTCAGTGAATGACACATTAGCTATAAAACATTAAAAATGGAATCGTTGTACGATGGTTTGCATATTTCATGCCGACATGCATCTAGAACACCTGATACAAACACTTACTGGGTATTTGATATGCTACTTTCATAGATTTTTCACGTTTATGCGAAAAACAAATATTTGTCTCCACCATTACTCAGTTTGTATTCAAATCATTACAGTGTCATTTTTGATCGATGTCAACATTTTAAAGTTCCATGAACCCACTACAAGAATCAAAAATTATTTTGAACTTTTTACAAAACAGGCTGATAATTTTGTTTCAACCTCTTGCTGTATAAATAAGTGATATGTTTGCTTCTTCCATTGCCTTCTAATTACACAATGACTAATATGATTTTCAATTAACAACGAGAATACGTTATAAGTGTACTTCATTATTAAATTGGAAATACAAAAACCTTGTGTATTATATTCTATTGCACCACATAAAGTTTTTGTCCTTTATTATTTAGTTTTTGTGCTGTATCAGATATTGATAGTGATTTTGACCCAGAAATGGGTCTGTATATGTATAAAAATGAAAATAACGTGTACTGAGTAGAAATAGGTTATAAACGTCTAATGGTATCCTATGATTTTCCAACCAAAAGGTATACCCATAAAACCTGATTGTTATTATGTACGTTAACATGATAAAAACAAGACGAAAGTATTATAAGACTGTGGGCGGGCGGCATGTAAGCACGCCATCTATCGCCAGGCATTACTTAGTCCAAAGTCACGGTCTAATGATCTCAAGAGCGCCACTCGAGCATGATAAATAGCGGGTGTTCAGCCCGTTCTTCCTCATTTCTGGGGCAGTTGCCCCAGAGGTACAAGCTAGTATGCGTACGTCCCAGTATAGGACAGCTCTCAGACAGCAGGTTCTGAACTAATAAACCAAAGTATAGGTTTAATCGTGTACATAAGTATTGAACCTTATTACGTGTGAAGTAATACACGTGATATTCATTCTGCATATATTAAGTTGTGCTGCATCTTTGAAGTATTAAAGGTTTTATCTTCTAAGAATTGAAGTTTTGAAAAAGTTCCAAGATGTTTTGGAATTAAATCATATAGTTGATAAACAGACATAATTTTTTGTCCGAATTTAAAGTGATCTTCCTAAGTTATGGTAGGTCTACTCCATCTTTTTACCTAAGTTTAAGGTTCCAGTCATGATTTTCCAAAAGCAGGTACGTTCTAGTTCCTCCGTTTTTTGTTTTGTGCTGTATCAGATATTGATAGTGATTTTGACCCAGAAATGGGTCTGTATATGTATAAAAATGAAAATAACGTGTACTGAGTAGAAATAGGTTATAAACGTCTAATGGTATCCTATGATTTTCCAACCAAAAGGTATACCCATAAAACCTGATATAGAGCCGTGAAGAAATTTATAATATAATGGATTCATAATAAGACCGAAACTGCTCTAAGTAGGCAACGCTTTTTATATGAAAGTACTTAACTTGTTCAGGTAATGCCATTTTATATAAATATAAGAAGCAAATCAGTTTCATTTAAGTATTGATACGTAATGTTAATGTCAATTGATATGCTTTATCTGTTATGTCATATTTGACACATTTTGATGGGGTTATTAAGGTATTAAGGAGTTAAGGGTATAGTGAATCCCTCA
This sequence comes from Ophiothrix spiculata, assembly GCA_000969725.1. Classification (NCBI taxonomy): domain Eukaryota; kingdom Metazoa; phylum Echinodermata; class Ophiuroidea; order Amphilepidida; family Ophiotrichidae; genus Ophiothrix; species Ophiothrix spiculata. The sequence continues at coordinate 9,252 of JXSR01S013761.1, forward strand.
TTTTCAGATATATTTTTATTAAATATTATATTATTAAATCCATATGAAGGTACAGATTTACATCGTTGAACAGATACAGATTCATCAGGATCGACAGGATATGACAAATTCATTTGAAGTTGGATCATTCTAATGAATTTATCATTTATTGTGGATTTCCATGTAGCAGACGATGGATGGGTCAGTTACGACCAAAATGAATATTTTAAGGGTCCAAAAAGCCCTGTTCTTGGTACAAAATTGCTATGCTAACTATACTTTGCATAAAAATTTATATCGTCTAAGAACACATGTCTATTTTTCAATTTTTTGATGTTAAACTTGACATTGAAATATTGCTAAAATAGGCCATCAATGGGCCAAAAATGGAGAAGAAGTTGAATATCAATCTAGAAAAGACTGGATCCATTATGTATACCTCTATGAGAACGCAATTTCTGTAAAAGCTGCTGTGTAAATTTCGATGTAGACTGCAGAACATAGACATGATAGAATTCATAATTCGAGTCACACTATGACGAATATGAGGTAACGGCAAGCGACGTGAAGCTGCGAATTTCAAATTGAATTTTCCTCTAGTAATCGTGTATTACCACGCTGACATATTCGCTAGCCACAGTATTTAATTCGTAGTTATGAGTCTGTTGTCGTTGGTTTACGTCCAATCGGCGTAGCAAAAAAAATATAAAAGACGATATTTTGTCGCGTGGCAAATTTGTGAAATTTTGCAGTGGATCTGTACAATTTTGTGAATACATTTAGAACAAAAGCCTTGTATTTAAAAAGGCTATTAAAAATGTAAGATTCATATGTCTACTCAAACAATGATCACATTATAAGCTTACATGTGCGATTTGTTTTGTTCATTATATGCATACTATTAGGGAGATGATTATATGAATCATCCACCACTTGTCAAACATTGAGGGATATATCCCTATCCACCTTTGTTAATATCTCACATTCGTCACAAGCCGTTGTAAATTCGTCGTAGTGTGAACCAGGCTTTATCCTCCAAAAAGTAGGACTAGAATCATTATGAACATCATAACGGGACATACTAAAGTAATGTTCATTTTTAAAATTATCATGTTATGTTCAGACAAATTGAAACAAAAATATAGATAAAATGCTTTGCTTTTGAAAATTTACCTTGGTTCAAAATAAAAATGATGAATCTCCCCCGTAAATAACAAATTTGAAGAGAATTTAGATTTCTGTGTCAGATAGATTGAATTCTTTATCAGATATCTTGCATCCAAAATGTTAAATTTGATTTGATTCAACAGCTAGAAGCAAATGATGTAATTTTTTCATATTCTAATAAAGATATCATTCTTAGAAGACTTGCATTTGAAATCATACATTTAATTCGATTTTTTAGCTGGAGGTTGTAAAAATATGGTGGTAACATCGATATAGAAAAGTGTATCTGAAATATTACTGATAATAAGGAACGAGTCCTTCTTTTATGTGAAAAGAAAACATATGCTTTGTTGATGAAAAGTTATTTTCAATGTGTGCAAGTTTTCACATAAACTGAGACATTAATATCAGCATTAAGTCATTTTTGAATGGGTAATAGTTTTAATAACAAATGTGCTCAGGTGATTTGAGTTTAAGATTCCACACCACTAATTGATCTACCCCGCACCACCCTATGACTCATGGGCGCCGATATTACGTGACGCACAGGTTGCACTAAAGCGTTTCAAAAGTAGTTGAAATGTGGGTTGAGTGGCTTAGTTTTGTTCTAGATTTTTACTTTAGACTTCTATCGACAAATATTGATGCAAAAATCTCAGTTTTTCTCCAATATAAGCTCATATTTGATCATTTTTCCTCTAAATTGAGAGACGCAAAAATGGTCTAGAAATCATCCAGAACACGGGCTGTCGTTTAAAATGGTAAATATGTAGGGTAGTGTAGGGAAAATCGAGCTGCTTAACCCCACTTAAAATGCTTGTTAAATGACAGAAAATGTCATTGTTTATTAGAAAATCAATGGTGTTGAAAATCATATCATTTTCACACCTAAAATAATACATTTTGGGGTAAACAAGACACGATATTTGCATGCAAAACATTAAGAAATAAATTTGTGATGTGGAACCTTCAGTTCAAATAGCATGACGTAAATACTCACTTAATAAAAACACTGGCTATAAAAGATTTAGAAAGTGTAACATTGTACAGCGTTAGCATATTTCATGATAATATGCAAACTGAATACCCAACTTTCTCTACTTGTTTTCGTTTAAAGCACTAGAAAAACAAAACTAATATTCAAGCATGCCTTGTAGCTAAAACATCGGATCAATATGGTCATAAATCGGGGATATATTTGTTTTTCTATCATACATTGCGTCTTAATTATGTAATGACCTATATTTCCATGTTGGTAATACATGTATAAGCATTTTATTATCAAATGGAAAAGGAAAAAAATATATATATTTGATATAAAATGATTGATATTCTCCATAGTGTTCAGATCCACATTAAGAAAATATCTGTACTTCCTTGTACTTTGTGCGTTGTAACAGAAATGAGAAATTTGCCTTTATCTTCAAAAAGGAAATAATATATAATAAATAGAAATCAGTAATTAATACCTAATATAATCGTAGCATTTCTTATTTATCAAAACCCCATTTCTAACCAAAAGGATACTTTTTTTATAATGATTGGTTTTATGAGATGCGATTAGGTTTTTAATTTTTTTCAAAATGTTCTAAATGTTAATACTTTTAAGTAAGTAATTGAAATGTACATAGTTTTATCTATTATTAGAATTTAATTTAATGGAGATTGTACATTCTGTTAAAAATGTAGTTGACAGACAGTGATACCTCAATATAAATTATTTTTAACCTGTTTTAACGTAATAGCGTCGTGAAATGAGTTTGTAATATAATGAATTCACGATGAAACAAACCTGCTACAATTAGGTTAAACTTATTATATGATACTGCATTTGGTAAGGTAATGACATCGAATGAAATAAAAAAAATCAAAAACAAAATCAGTTTTAATGAGGTCTTGATACATAATGTCACTGTCAATTGATATGCTTTATCTCATATGTGATATGAGACACAGAGTTGATCAAGGTCACATTAAGGTAAGCTGAATCTTATACTCTCCTCCTAGAACTGACTGGAGGCACTGTGCATATCTCTTTTGAAAACGTTATTTCTATAGATGCTGCCGTTAAGGTTACTGTTCACTGCAAGAGTTTAAATGACACACCATAACAATTTTTGGTATACATGAACAGTAGAGACTATAGATTAAACATTGGCCTTGACTTTTGATTTCACTCCCAGTATCTTCTATAAAATGCTGATAAGAATATTTAAAAAATGGTTCATATTTTAACGACTTTAAACGATCTATTTTTTTTTTGTATTTCGAATCATCCTATATATCTTATTCAAATTTCATATGCTTAAGGTCGTATAATGAACTACAAATGATAAATTAAAATGTTAAAAGCGCCTGAACGTAAATTCTTGTGTTAAAGGTTACTGTTTGATGTTGCTTTTGCTAGCATTTGTAGTCTGATTTGTTATTTACAATATCTTCGTAACTATATATCTGTTCTACAATCTGCATATACCTGAATAATATATATCGTGTTATTCGAACTGCGTAAATTTTTGAGATTACGAAAAAAGGCGTCAACTTTTTTGAAGAAAACGGAAGACGCCATTTTGCATATGTTTTTTAAAAGAAAATCATTAGTCAAAAACAAAAAAAGCTAATTTAGAGACTGTACATTGTATGTATGTATGCCAAAAATTGTGACAGTCTAGCAGTGTAAGTTTGCAAAATATATCAGTGAAGACCACATAAACATGTTTTTCAGTCATACATTTGTTACTTGGTACATGAGAAGTATTTTCCAATCAGAAATTGTAAAGTTTGTCTACACTGAAAACGTTAATTAGTCAAAAAACATGTCTTATTTGACTAATTAAAATTAGTCATGCAGAGTGATTTTTTCATAATTCATGAATCAACGCTGCAAATGTCTTTGAAATGTTGAAAAACCATTTTTGATGTTTAAAAAAATAGTTTACGTCTCTAAATATTCAATTTGTAATTTGGTAATTATTAGTTAATTGATAAATGATTAATCGCAGGACTAATTAGTTAATATCAAATGCGTCTTTAATTAGTCATAAGACTAATTGAGCGATGCAGGACTAATTGAATGACGAATTAGATTACTTTTTTTGATAGATATTTTCCATTAATTAGTCCGTTGCGATGACAAATCATGAATTATATTAGTCATGTCGACTAGAAACAATTAGTCCTGCATCATTCAATTAGTCTATTGACTAATTAAAGACGCATTTGATATTTACTAATTAGTCCTGCGATTTATCATTTATCAATAAACTTAAAATTATCTGATACAAATTGAATATTTAGAGACGTAAATTATTTTTTTAAACACCAAAGATTGTTTTTCAACATTTTAAAAACATTTACAGCATTTGTTCATGAATCATGAAAAAATCACTCTGCAGGACTAATTTTAATTAGTCAAATAAGACATGTTTTTTGACTAATTAACGTTTTCAGTGTACCCGTGCATGAATGAGCACATGTTTTGTTTCAAAAATGTCACAAACGTTACCAAAAAGTTACACCAAAATGTCACAAACGTTACCAAACGTTACAACATAAAACAATGCATTAAAATGAATCCTGGCGATATAATTTTCTGTAATTTTTATGAAATGTTTGTAAATATGTTTCCCATAATCGGTGTGAAGCGCAATAAAAGAATCGTTAACACTTCAGAGTATTTGTACTTTGAAGTCATTAGAAGCAAAAAACCATTTCCGCGCGCGGTCACAAACGTTACCGTACGTTACATGATATTTACTCAGGATTTTGGCAATTGATTTAATTTTCAAACATCTACATGTCTTAACCCCACCAGTGAGCACCATTATCAACAACAACATTGTTGATATAATGTTTATGCTAGGTTCTGTGGCTATTTAAAAGTGAAATTTTTTCAATTTTTCGGTCACAAACGTTACTTTGGAATCACCCGAATGTGACATTCAAACATCTTGTTGTTAAAAAAGGGCCGTTCACTTAAAGTTTCGTAGGTCGAGTGTAAAGGTAACATTAAGGTAACTTAAAGAACTCAACGAAATCGTAAGAGTGAAATTAAAATCTTTAATAAGTTCTATTAAAATACATAAAATTAGAAATAATGCGTACTATCTGATCATAAATAAAGTTTTAATGTTATGTTCAAATAGGTTGAAATTGAAGTATAGATAAAAATACTTCGCTTCTGGGCATTTAACGAGGTGCAAGATTGAGATGATGGATTTTCACCCGTAAGTAACAAAGCTGAAGCGAATCTAGATTTCTGTGTCAGATAGCTTGCATATGAAATTTAAAATTTGATTTGACTCCTCAGCTGGAAGCAAAGAATTACAAATTTTTCGTTCTTAGAAGGCTTTTTATAAATTATAAATTTCATTTGATGTTTAAGCTGGAGGCTGTAAACAGGGCTATAAATGAAAAGCTGTATCATCGATATGGAAATATATCTGAAATAAACTGATGTGGTATGAGTCAAAATTCTATCTTTTTACAAAATCATAGGCTATCAGCGATTCCGATAGGTTCCGATCACATTCTCATCTCCAGGGCTCAACCGGAAATATTGCCGCATTTTTGATGTCAAATGGAAGCTCATATTTTTGTGATTGTAAATCCAAAATTTCAATTCCAAATTCCAAATAGTTTTTGAGATATAGCAAAAAGTGTAAAGTTAATTGGTATACATATTTTCCATATCTTATGTATTTTTATAACAGCCTCATCCCAAGGGTTGCAACTTTGTTTTGCCGCTGAAGAGTAATCAAGAAGAAAACTGAGGGTGAAACCACCCAAAGGCGTTACAGAGGTCAATGTCAATCAGTTAAAAGTACAAATGTTAAAATAGGAACCTACACCTTTAAGGTGTGCTGAACAAGTAACCATATTTTGTAAATGTTGTTAAAAAGTGCTTAATGTGTTCACATTAAGTTTCACATCAAACTGAGAACATCATGTGAGAGCAAGCCGCTTCTGCCATAGCTGCTGCCATTTTGCATTTGAATTTGAATTGCACACTGTAGAATGTGTAATCTTGGGTCAGTAGCCCTTGAAATGGTTCTTTAAGGTGACGGTGTGACCTAAAGAATCATTTCAAGAGCTGACATATGGGAGATTAATGTTGAGGGATGTTTCATATTTTAGTGACAAGGTGTTAAAATATAAATTCATGGCAGCCATTGTAGATACGACAATCACATGACGAGATAAGAATAAGTCTTTGGTGTAGTTTGATTGCTCACTTTAGATGGAAACGAGGTATCCATTTAAATCGCTTGAATGTATTCTCCATCCAAATATTTTTGGTATTATGTAGATTAATTGTATAGTTTTGTTTTGATTAATTTATAAGGCATTTTTAACGTTAAACTGGTTTAAACAACATAATTTTTTGAAAGAAATTTACAGATTATTGGACGTCAATGCGGATGAGCCTTTCTACATACAGCACTTTATCGCGAAGATGAAAGATGCTAAAATTGTAAAACCTTGGAAGTATTTTTGAGGGGGTGTTGTTATTCTTGGCAGTGAAGCACTTACCTCTTGTGGAGGGACATCAAATGATATTGTTCTTAAATCTACCACTTTGATTTCATCTAGACAGGGTAAATAGAAGAAAAGTCCGGGTCCTTTGGCGCCTCCTGGTAGTAGACGACCCATACGGAATATCACAGCACGTTCATATTCTTGTACAATCTGCAATTATAGTAAGAGAAATATACCTACATAAATGAGAGTGTAAGTATGTATGACAAAGATTGTTTCAAATTAAAAATACATATTTATAGAAAATAACCTTATTAAGTGTCACTCTTTATCACGAGGGTTCTCTGTCTGTTTCTGATTAGATCTGTTTCTGTTTCAGATAACGATACAGAAGGTAAGACCATAGTAAAAAGATAAATACCTGCTAAACAAGTTCAGATTGGCAAATACATTATACATATAGCGCTGTGACCGGGAATTAAACCTTGGACAGATTGGTGTAATTTTCTCAAACAAACACTGGCTATAAAAATAACTCTGCTATAAGCACAAAATATCAGTTTTCCTGACACTCAAATGATAATTGGTTACCAATAATCAGTTTTTGCTATGAAACAGAATTGGTCGTAATTTGTATTTTAATACGCAAGTAACAGGTTGTCTAAGTCATGGAACAGCAAATAGCGTTTGGCATGTTTATGTCTAAATTCCACCGTCGTAATTTAATTTCGACCCAGACAAGCAACTTAGTAATTTACTTCTTGGCAACAGGATGTGAACTTTAGATCAATT
>JXSR01S013762.1:0-13547 GCA_000969725.1 Ophiothrix spiculata
TATCAAGCATCTCACCAGAGAGGGAATATGATGGGTAATTAACAACATTTTTAAAAAACGAAATATGCATAATATAATATGGCACTTTGATGGTTTGGGTAACATATCGTTGCGATCGCACCAATCACTTAAGGCATCCAGATGGTGTTGGAGCTCGTTTTGCTTTGGTTTGTTTGTATTTGTTGTTTCTCCTAGGGTAAGGTCATCCGCAAATTTCCAACGCTTACTGCATGTTATAGCAGCGTCATTAACCACAATTGTAAATATGATTGGCCCACATTTAGTGCCTTGCGGCACACCACAAGTTATTTATCGCAAGTCAGACAGGTGGTCCTGTAGTTTAACACACTGACTACGGTCAAATAAGAAGCTGGCAATTGTTGGTTTTATGGACGGCCTTACCCCAGATTCAATGATTTTACTAACAGCAACTATGTGATTGATGCGATCGAACGCTTTTGTGAAATCAATAGCACATAAGGTTGTAAAAGTCCCAGGAGACTCAAGGTCTTCAAGAGAGTCCTGAAGCTTATCAACGAGGTAGTGTGAGGTGGAAATTCCTTTAACATTGCCATATTGTTTTGGGTCTAATTCCGGTTCAAAGTCTTCCCTAAGCCACCTTGCGAGAAATGATTCAAACACACGCGCAAGTATAGGAGTAAGTGCTATAGGCCGAAGGTCGTTGGGCGTTTGTGGCTTAGAGATCTTTGGAATTGGAATGATGGCAGCAGTTTTGCAAACCGTTGGGAACCCCCCTTCTTCTAGACATTTGTTATGGCAATCTCAAACGCAAATTCTTTAATAAGTCTAATTGGTAGATCATTTGGATGTCCCGATTTTGATGTTTTTAGCTTCATAAGTTCTTTAAGAACCTCGTTATGAGTGATCTCAGGTGGTGGCAGACATGGACGTGCTGGATGGTCACATATTCAATTCAATTCAATTCAAGGTTTATTCACATTGCATCGCAGCATAAGCTGAATTACACAATACTTACAAATTACACATAAAACAATTAAAGGCAACAAACTAAGGCAATACATCAAATACTAGTATCAAAAGGATAAAACAGTAATCAACCAGAGACATATTACTTGGCAAAGTCTTTGTTCCAAAGCTTAACCATGAATGGGATGGGACTCTGTTCATAACGCTGGGTACGAACCCTAGGAAGAGTCATTTTATGTCCATTGCGGAGAGGAATTTTGACCTGTTCACTGCGTAATTTTGGCAACCACTTTCTAAAGTCATTTGATGTGTACATGGATTTAGCAAACTTTAGACATAAGAGTTTTTAAGATCATTAACAGGAATACCATGGCGCTTCAAAATGCTTAGCATAAACAAACGGCCAGATGCACGTCTAACAATGTCACCGACGTGAGTTTCCCATTTAAGATCTTTACTAATTTTAACACCCAAGATCTTGACTACATCTGTGCTTTGAAGATCTTGATTAGCGACAGAACAAAAATCGGTAGGGGGGGGGGGTTTGATGCAACTCCCCCTTCGTAGAACTAGGGTTAAATTATTAGCCTGTAACTTGGTCGATATGAAGAAATCATCAATATATCAATCAAAAATGTCATATAGAACAGTATGTGATATGCGACCGACGATATCATTTACAACCTGTTTGTGGTGAACGGTCACATCTTCTACAGTCTCTTTGTGATGGAGAATCACATTTCGTTTACATTCCGTTGTGGTGAATAGCCACATATCATTTACAGCCTGTTTGTGGTGGACAGTCACCTAGTTTGCAGCTCATTTGTTGTAGATGGCATCACATCCTTTACAGTCTGTTTGTGGTGAACTGTAACATATTTTACAGCTCGTTTGTGGTGGACAGTCACATCGTTTACAGCTCATTTGTGGATGTCACACATCATTTACAGCTCATTTGTGGTGGATGTAAAATGTCATTTACAACTCGTTTGTGGTGGATGTAAAATGTCATTTACAACTCGTTTGAGGTGGACGATCACATATCATTTACAGCTTGTTTGTGCTGGATAGTCACATATCGTTTACTGCTCATTTGCGATGGATTATCACATATCATTTACTGCTCGTTTGTGGACATCATTTATAGCTTGTTTGAGATGGACAGTCACATATTTACAGCCCGTTTGTAATGACAGTCGTATTTCATTTTACGTTCAAATTGTGGCCACTTATAATGTACAGGCCAATTTTGGTGAACGGTCACATCATTTCAAGCTCGTTTGAGTTGGACTGTCACATTTCATTTACAAATCATTTGTTGTGGATGGTAACAGTTTACATACAGCTCCATTGTAATGGATGGTCACAAATCATTTACCGCTTGTTTGTGATGGACAGTCAAATTGTTTACAGCTCATGGCCGGTCACGCTTGATTTACAGCTCATTTGTATTGGATGTTCACATATCATTAACAGCTCGTTTGAAGGTCACATATCACTTACAGTTTGTGGTGAACGATAACAGATCGTTTGTGATTAATTTATCATTTATAGCCAATTTGTGATGGGATTTCACATATCAATTACAGATCGTTTGTGGTGGACGGTCAAATGTAATTTACAACTCCTTTGTGGTGGATGATCACATATCATTTTACAGCTTGTTTGTGATGGACAGTCACGTTTCATTTACAACCTGTTTGTGGTGGATGGCCACATCATTTACAGCCCGTTTGAGATAAACGGTCACATCACTCCAGCTCGTTTTTGGTGAACTGTCATATATCATTTACAGCCCGTTTGTGGTGGATAGTAACAGTTTAGAGCTGGTTTGTGATGGATGGTCACATATCATTTACAGCTCGCTTGTGACGGACAGTCACGTCGTTTATAGCTCGTTTGTGATTTGCAATCACATTAATTACAGTTCATGGACGGTCACACGTCATTTACAGCTCATTTGTGTTGGACGGTCACATATCATTTTACAGTTATTTTGAAGGTCATATATCACTAAAATCCTGTTTGTAGTGAATGGTCAAATATCATTTACAGCCCATTTGTGATGGACAGTCACATTTTTATTAAAAGCCCGTTTGTGATGAATGGCAACATGCCATTTACAGCCTGTTTGTGATGGACAGTTACATATCATTTACATATCCTTTGTAGTTGACTGTCACATCGTTTACAGCTCATTTGTGAACGGTCACAAACCATTTACAACTCCTTTTTAATGGACGGTCAAATGTCATCTACAACTTATTTGTGGTGAATGGTCACATATCATTACAGCTCAATTTTGGATGGATTTAGGTATTCAAACATGCTACAGAGTTGTTCATCGCTAATCAACAACGATGCATCCATGCGTCTGCGTATTTTTTATCGCGCGAGGGTGGCTTTAGCCACCCGAGTGTGATAAAAATACGCCGACGCATCGGATGCAGAGTTGTTGATTAGCGATGAACAGCTCTGTAGCGTGTTTGAATACCTTTCAACAACGAAAATCTTTCTGAAAACGTATGAATTAAATTCTAAATGTTCTCAATTTAACAGATACTCATCTCAACTGTTCCCAAGCGCCAGTTATTGCACGTACTCAAGTTCCCGACGCGCGATGAACAGTGCGCCGATTTATATGCACTGCGTAAACGCGCCTCCGTGTACGCTGTGCCGTGCGTGACGCGCTTATTTGAATATCAACTGTGGATTCATCACTAATCAACAACGGCGCGCTCCTGTATAAAAAGATACGGTGAGTTGTCGAAAGTCATATCATTTACTGCTAGTTTGTAGTGGACGGTTACATATCAATTACTGCTCGTTTGTGGATATATCATTTACAGCTTGTTTGAAGTGGACAGTCGCATATCATTTGCAGTCCGCTTGTGCTGGACGGTCACATCATTTGCAGCTCGTTTGAGGTGGATGATCACATATAATTTACAGCCCGTTTGTGATAGTCATATCCTTTACAGCTTGTTTGTGGTGGACGGTCACATATCATTTGCAGCTCGTTTGTGGTGGATGGTAGTTTATCAGTTTACTGTCCGTTTGTATTGGACGGTCCCATATCATTTACTGCTCGTTTGTGGTGGACGGTCACATGTCAATTACATATCGTTTGTAGTGGACGGTCACATATCATTTACAGCTCGTTAATGGTGGATGGTCACATTGTTTACGGCTTGTTTATGATGGAAGGTCACATCATTTACAGCTCGTTTCTGCTACCATGCATATAATTTACTACTGTATGTGATAGACAAACATCACAGCTTTTTTGTGGTGGGTGATCACATCATTTACAGCTCGTTTTTGATGGGCTGTCACATATCAATTACAGCCCATTTGTGGTGGATGGTCAAATACCATTTACAACTTATTGTGGTGGACGATCATACCATTACAGCACGTTTGTGATGGACTGTCACATATTATTTATAGCTTGTTTGTGGTGGGTGATCACATCATTTACAGCTCGTTTGTGGTGGACGGTCACATATCATTTACAGCTCGATTGTAGTGGACGGTCACATATCATTTACAAATCATTGTCGGTGGATGGTCACTTTGTTTACAACTTGTTTGAAGTTGACGGTCGTATTGTTTATCAGCTCGTGGTGAATGGCTCAGTTTGTCATAACAAACCGGGTTGCCACTTCCTTGAAATTTATTAAGGCGTAAAATACTCAGCTTAGGCAACAACTTTCATATGGGCTGTGAGTGAGTCAGTCAGTGACATGAATACACTGTCCTTGGCTGGTGTTTCGACCAGCAAAAACAACTATAATCATGCTAATTCACCCTTTTCTTGGTCACGCTATGTCTGCAGTATTATACTGGAGTGCCCCCGGGGATGAGAGGGACATTCCGGGGAACTATCCTTTTGTATGGTATTGCAATTAATAAAAGGTATTGTAATTAATAATTGAAATTGCATTACATTATCTCTATTACTGACATCATTGTAATTATCTACAGAACTGAAGCTGTTATATTAATGTGTTGAATTGAGCCATGAAAATGGCTTAGCTAACCAATGTGTCAGTTCGGCCAATTTATGATAAAATAGCGTTAGTTAGGCCATTTTCATTTCGGTTTAGTAGTAGATTTTCAAGGTCGTATCTTTTTGAATAATGCTCAGAGTTCTTAGTCTAAGGGACTTATTTATTCAAAAACCTCAATTTCGCCAAAATGTTGGTTAGGCCATTATTTTATTAGGGTGTCGATATATTAGTGTCCGGTGCGTACAAAAGGAAAATCATTATACGCAGCTTCCCACTGCTTGTCGTCCCCCTTATTTGTCATTTTATGAGCGAGCCTGTAAGTATCCATCCATTTACATTGTTATGACGTTTCGGAACCTATCTTTTTTCGTATCAAGTGTCATATTTCATTATAGTGGAGACAGGATGGCTAAGCCTGTAGCTCATGTCTTATCAAAAATGTTGTACAACTATCATCCAATTCATAATCAATTCCTATTCTCTTAAGGCATGTTTTACTAGTGTTCAAAATCGACAGGAGTGGTTATTAAACCAATATTGTCTTTGATATGTATCGCCACTCTAGCCGATCAACCTCCTGGCGCTTAAACATTCATGGTAAAGTATTATCCGTGTATGATTTCAAAGACGAATTCCTTAAGCATTTTTTTCTGCTAAGGTCATTGTTCTTTGCTCATTCCAGACAGTCTCTTTTGTAGTATTCTACAGTATAAGGTTATGAATGGATAATACCGTTTGATAGTTGAGGCTAGTGTTTACAGGCTATTGACATGCAAAATACAATGGTGATGTCTGTTTTAACCAAAAAAATGCAGTTTTAAGTTAAAAACCAAAACCAAATGTAACTTTTTTGTATGAATTTCTTGGAAAGTAAATATTCAAGTTTGATTATTAAGAATATTTGTTACAATCTAGAACAAAATATTGGAGCGTTTTTCTAGACTCGGCGTTTTATGTTCTTAGAATGTTGCCAAAAATAGGTGCAACATATTTATGATGACATTTGACATTTTTGACCCACTTTTTACAATCATGGAATATCATTCAAAAATATTGAAATATTGGTTATATATACTATTTCAAGAACATTTCTTCTCTATTTATATTCATTAAAAAGGTAAAGACAAAATTTCTTTAAATGACTCAAAATGTTATCAAAAAGTTACAATGACTGATAAACACCCCTATAATATAATTAGACACTTGTACTAGAGTTATGTCTCTTTGCAGACAAGCTTCGATAGGTCATACACTAGTATTCAAAAGTATCTCAAATTGGCAAAAGTGTCTCAGATTGAAAATCATCTCATAATGTATCTTATTTTGGTTATTATTTTTTAGAGCAAAATGAGATACATTATGAGATGATTTTCAATTTCAGACACTTTTGCCAATTTGAGATACTTTTGAACACTAGTGATATTATTTTGCTTGTGGGTATCGAATGATGTTAATTGACGTGTTTGGTCCTTATAATATTGTCTTTGCAGTATGAGTAAAAATGAACAATTGCCCAGAGAGATTAACTATATATATCTCGTTTATGGTAGCTGATCATATATTTGGTAGTTTTCATAAAGGTGGGTAAGGTGGATGAACCTTGTTTTGATATACTTTTCTTTAAGCAAACATCTATAAGTTTATTGCATATAATTGTATATCCAATTACAAATTTCTGCCTCTTCTTACCCGGGAGTCATTGAGTTTTAATTCAAAGTCGCATCTTGAGTGTTGAGATACCGTATCTCTTTTGGTAATCCGATCGCTCTTTATAGACATATCTTATATTGTTTTGTTACCAAAGTTTCTGCAGGATATTATTTTAAAATGGTATGACAGAGTTATCCCATTAGTGCTAGTGATTTCCATCAGTTAGCACATCTATCAGTTAGAATCACTGAACACCCTAAACTAATTTTCTGTTACTCAACTGAAAACCATCTTTACTCTATCGTAAAGTTTAAGGTAGATGATTGGCTCACCAACACTCGTAATTTTACCATCACCATCTTTATTTAATAATACTTTTGAAAATGAATAAGCAAGTAAGTATAGTCTCGCAAAACAAATCGTTATTCTGTAAATTTGTCAAATGATAACAGGCTGTGACTCGTCATACCAAAATACGGCACCTAACGGGCCATGATTGTATCTTTCTCATTTCATGATAGTCAACATACTCATAAAAATACTCATACTATAACAATTTTCACAGAAATGGCTCAACTTAAGCATGAAAGAGAATTTATTTGTAGGTCATTTCCCGATGGCGGTGTGACTATCAAGTGTATCCAATCATAAGTTTGTACCTTAAAGGGATTTACCAGAAAAAGATCAAACAAAGAATCTAACATTTTGTTAAAATAGAAACAATTATTTAATCATACACGTCTAACCCTTTTCTATTCATAAATTATCCATTGTGTTTCTTTTGTTTAAAGTTCGTTGCCCTGATCGTTTTTTTTTTTTTTTTTTTAAGAATGAGGTCAATAGCTTTATCTAACAAAGCATTCAGATAACGTTCTAGGTAGTGAGGTGAGACGAGATGGAGAATTAGAAACACTGATTATAGTTTGACATTATCAAAATTATTATGCAGTCACGAAGTCAGCAAATTAAATTGGTAACCTAGACATCTAAATCAAGGCCTATAGAATTAGATCTGAACCTGATGACAGCGTTTTAACGTATTAATGGTAAAACCGTTAAAAGCAAATATCTAAATCATTCGAGCTATAAGTTCGGAAGTGTTTGTTTGCATTTTAAAACACCATCAGGTAAATATCACGTTTACGGTTCACATTGTATCAAATAGCTATTTTAAATTGGATATCACTATGTTAATTATCTCGCTTTGTTCATTTGCATAATAATTCATTATAATGTCAAATACATGTACACAACAATAAACACGGGCATATGAATAAAAACAAAAACAGGGGAGTCAAGGGTTATCTATCATTAATTTTGAAACGCGATCCCAGCATAGTAGACATACATCAAGAGCCCATGGCTTATGTTTCACCAAAGGATGTCATACATCTAAAATGCAGTACCTGGATGGAACCACAAGGAACGCGCTGGCTATGCCGATGTGGTGAAATTTGTCATTTGTGTGTACAAAATACAGAACATATATGGTGTTAGAAATATTGGTTTATAAATTTAATCTTTGACGCTTTTTTAATAATCACCAATTATTATTGATAACTGCCACCGTGTTAAAGGCATACAATTATTTTCTCTCGAAGCGCATCATTAAGTTCACGGTCTTATTTAGTATCGAAGTGATTACGTAACTCACTTAGTTACTGGATCACGCACATTCCCTGACAACGGTAAGTGCAATACTTTTGTGTGGTGATCATGTGATCCAGTTGTCTGGGTGATAATCGGATGACACGTAACACTTCGATACTGAATAGTGATATCGATCAATCAGCTTCAATCGTCTTCAATTGTCCTACCTTTTTAGCGTAGTCTTTAGCACAATCACAAGATATCACCAGTGACAGGAGTGTTTTGAAATTAAATTATTATGGATATTTTACTTATTAGATATTTTGATTTTTTTTTTATATTTTCAATTAAAATTTCAAATAATGTGCCTCTGCTTGCCGTGTATGTCAGATAAACGGTTAAGGTTTTACACAACTAAATAACTACCGGGAACCAAGACATGGCCAAAATGGGAACTATTTGCTCACGGGGCATCCAGAGAACCTACTTTAAAAAGCTTAAAATTGAGCTATAATGTGTGATAAAATATGAAGATTTCATATTGCATCTTTAGATTTGAGTGTCTTCTTTCATTTTTTTACATTTTATTTGGAAAATAGTCAGAAATTACTCCGCCAGAGTGATTCGCCGAATATTGGCCTGATCCCAGTTTTTTGCCAATTCATACTTGGGAAAGCAGGGCGGTAATGACATTATTACGTTCAGCGTTTAGGTAATACTATGCTGAAATGTTGATCATTTGTAAAATACATGTTGTACTTTTACCCCATAATGCCCGTTTATTCATCTAAGAATTCTAAATATGAGAAAAACAGGCTCAAAAATGACCATTTTATCATATAAAAGTATAGGAAAGGCATTTAGTTGTGTATAACCTTAAACAGAGACCATTATCAGATATAATGTATCATGGTATGGGATGGTTTGTCATTAGACTCTTATAATGTCTAATGACTCGCCATTCATATCACGATACATTATATCTGATAACGGTCTTTGTTTCACCATTTATCTAGTACAAACATAATTTGTTTGCCTATCACAGATTTAGAAGTTTTATTTTTGTCTTTGTATATATCCATTTGGATGTTGACATGATGATAAGTTGTTTTTAATTAAAAGGATCCTGCAAGCTGATTTTTTTTCCCGTTTTAATGAATCGTAAATGGTCTCATTTTTTAAGTTCGGACCCAAACGCGTTACATGTGTGTTTTAGTGAAATATAGCCTCTTCTTATATAAAACCCTCCGGATTTCAAAAAATATGCATCTAAAGTGCATATAAGTACATATATCTTGAAAGCTTATTGTGTCAGCAATTTCAAAATGTGTATATAAAGTCAAGCGTACAGGGTGGCTAAGTGTTATACAGGGTGAGACAAACAAAAATATCATCAAAATGATCATCAATTGTTTGACGTTCAGACAAAAACTAAGACTTATATATAAAAAGTCAATGCGTTGAACATAGAGTTTAGCCTATTGCCCATACATACATATCAGAAAAAAATCATCATCAACGTTACATACATTATACAGGGTGTTACAAATTTAGGGGTTAATTTCAGCTTGTATTGTTTATATTCAGCACTTGAATGAAGAA
Organism: Ophiothrix spiculata; assembly: GCA_000969725.1. Lineage (NCBI taxonomy): Eukaryota > Metazoa > Echinodermata > Ophiuroidea > Amphilepidida > Ophiotrichidae > Ophiothrix > Ophiothrix spiculata. Next base: position 9,804 of record JXSR01S013762.1, read on the forward strand.
CGATCTTGAGAATGTACTTTCAAATGTCGTTTGAGATTGTCAGTCTTTGAAAACGACTTACCAGATAGGCCTATACAACAAATTACTGCCATTTTATAAAATTCTTGCACCTGTACACAAGTAGCAGATGCCTGAATCTCAATTGCGTGACCAAATTACTAAACTTCTCCTAAACATGCTAAATGCCACACCCATGACTAGTAGGCCTAATGACTGATCATTAAAATTGATCGGTACAAAGAAATACTCAATACAGTCCATGCTCCCCTCCCCAAGGTCAAAGGAAGTATATTAATTTCTATACAACAATTATTCTAGTTGCAATCAAAACAATATTGAATATTGAGCAACATTTCCTTTTGCCTTGTTAAGACAGTATAATTTATATCGATGTATGACTAATATTTAATTTCACACTCGACTGAACATGTTTTCGTATTTCCCGGCTTTTACCCAAAACTGAAGTCAGTCCTTTCTTATAGTTTTACCCTGTCCTCTGTTAACAAAACTTGAATTCTGCCCTCTTATTTTGTAACACAGTATCTTCCTCTGCCAACTCCTCTTTATACAAAACCCTCCCCTCGTTAATAATTGATATAATTAATTTCAACTTTCTACCCCACGCCCCGAGACCTCATTACCATCCCCTCTATCATCTTCTTGAACTAAAACGTCTTCTTTTACCACTAATTTGCCCTCAAATCCTCCTCTACCTCCTCTTTGATACCAATTCCTCCTCTACCTCCTCCTCCTCTACCTCCGCCACCACCCCTGGCTAATTATGTTTATCGAACCGTAGCAATTACTGATTAAATTATTTATTTTTTTATTCTTCTGGAAATAAAAGACCAATAATCTAACTTTCAATTGAGCCCCCAAACAAGTCTATTTTGGTTCCCATAGTGAAAATATACTGAAAAAAACATGTATTTTAGATAGAAATGTAACAAAACCACCTTTTATTGGGTCCCAACTTAAAAAATGAGACCAAATGTTTAATCCTACTAATGATGATGAACCTATTTAACTATGTGCATTTTAAAACAGATCTACAGTTTCTCTTTCCTAAAGTAAATATAATCAAATTTATTTCAAAATATAATATATTCAATGCATTACATTATATGATATATCCATAAAACATCAAGTAGATTATAATATGATTTTCCCATAAAACATCAAGTAGCTACTTTAACTAAGCTAATTGAAACACGATGCACCGTATTTACATCCTGAATTTGAAGGTTATTTTAAGTTTTCAAACCACAATGTTTCTTCAATGTTTTTATTCGTTTAATAAACGATATCTTGTGAGCGAAAATAGGAAAATAATATACAAATTGTTAAATCATTGATGCTATTACAATGGCTTATCCTAATGATAAAAAGCTAGGTACTCTTGAATGACTGTTTAAGATTTCTACAAAACAGTATTGTAAGCGTTTTCATTCTCGGAAATCGAAAGATTTGTTTTGTCATCATGTAATCTCTTGTATATAGATATTAAACGTATGCTACAGACACGAAGGCGTTTCGGAAGGTACATCAGATGTAAAGTACATCTTGTTTTGACTAATGATATTTGTTGATATTTCATTTTCTAATCAAATAATTTACACCGTGCTTAAAAGTGCATAATGAAAGTAAATACTGTAAATCATTTCATCAAGGAGGAGGAGGGTGTGTCTCATGTGTAGTCTTATCGCTTTCTAGATCTTCAATTCAAAAAAGAAGAGATGTCACTGACCTTACTTTTACGCATTAAATATAGTCAAAATTTTTAAAATTCTAAACATATGTTAATTACAGTGGCGTAACCAGAAATTTTAAGTTGAGGGGGCGAGCAGGGACAAGACAATTTTGCAGGGGGGCGAAAGAGTTTTTGTTCAGACACGAAAAGGTACACTCTAAAATTTTTCATGTAGCAAATCATCCAAATTTTGCTAAAATTCATTAAAAAAATTTGTACTATTTTGGTAAAAACTAGAGTTTTTTCTTAAATTATTGCCAAAATTTGCGCCATTTTGGAGCAAATTTTGAAAAACTTACCCATTTAAGAGTTAAATTTTGCACAGTTACATTAATAATAATAATAATATAAAATACTTGGTAGAGCGCCCTACAACATGTTTTCAGAGCGCTGCACAAAGCAAAACAATATATAAAATAGTACATCAAAACATAATAAAAATGAAAAAAATAAATACAAAGACACCGAAACAGGCACAACTCTCCATGGCAAATTGAGCAAAATAACATAACGTATTTCATCGGCGGAAACAAGGCAGAAAGAGTCAAAATAGCTGTTGGTTGACCCATATTGTCAAGGTTGTCGCGCAGCTTTCTGACTTTGCTGTGGAAAAACGCAGAGAAATCATTCGCTAAAATGTCTTTGCTCTCGTGGTCAGGAAGAACAGGTGCTGTAGAAGGCTTAGATAGACGCTCAACAAGACGAAATAATTGACGATCATCACATTGCGCAATCTGAGTCCTATGATAGTCACACTTTGCCTGATCCAACATCCGTCGATACTTGTCACATTGCTCAACGTACAACTGTCTATCAACTTCCAGCCTAGATTTCAACCACTTTCTTTCGCGGCTGCGTTTCTCTCGTTTTTCACCGCGTAGGGCATCAGAATACCACTGAACGTTCGGGCGAAGAGTCACTGATCTTTCTTTCTCCGGTGCATGCTCATCAAGTAATAGGCGAAGAATAGCCTCATACTGATCGACAAATTGAGGCAAGTTCTGAGATGGATCTTTGGACAATACCGATTCATGAATGTCATTTATCAAACTGTCTGTATTGATACCGCGCAAATTTCTTGAGCGAATGGTGATCTTAACCGGCGGAGGACGCGAGATGTTGATTTGACACTTGACAGCGAAGTGATCGGAAGGAAGACCCATCTTCACTGACAGATTTGAGACGAGTGATGATGGTCTTTTAGAGATCACAAGGTCCAACATGTGACCTTTTTTATGCGTGGCCTTATTCACATGCTGTTCAAGGCCAGCAGACTCGAGGAGATCAAAGAAGATGGAAGCATAGCGATCACTTGGAACGTCAACATGAAAATTAAAATTGCCGACTAAAAGAACATTACCGGGATATATAGAGACTGATTCCAGAAGAGTGGAGAACTCGCTGAAGAACATGTTCGGTGTCAATTTGTTCTCAGTGGAAGGTGGTGGTCTGTAGATGGTAATTAATCTTACAGAAGAGGGTCCACAACAAACAGTTGAATCCATATATTCAAAAGATGAGAACAGGTGGATGTCATTCTGTTTGACGTTAAATCCACTGTGCACCAGGAGAAAAACACCACCACCTTTTCTGTTCAGCCGAGGAGCAAAATGAGGCAAACTATTTTTTAGATCAGCGAGCACAAGATCATCGCGATCATCACCGTTCAACCACGATTCTGTTACAGCGAGAATGTCGAGTTTCTCATCAACTATAAAGTCAGTTATAGAAGACGTTTCTGGTTTGATTGAATCAGCGTTCCAGATTCCAATACATGCTCTAGGTGTTTTGGTTTTGCAATCACCTGAAGTTACGCTTGAAATAATAGGAACTGAAATAAGATTGGATGTATCTAGCGGACGCTGGCGTTTCGGTTGCCATGGACGCTGGGTGACAAGTGTTTGAATTGGCAGGGATCTACGACATCTTCCACCGCGATATCCTCTTTTAGTTGATTTTACAATTCCCAATTCTTTCAAACATTTCCACTTGAT
>JXSR01S013764.1:23515-33622 GCA_000969725.1 Ophiothrix spiculata
ACTGGGTATTTTGACGGGGTAACCACCCGCGTTACCAAAAGGCGAGACCTGGACAGGTCTCGAGACTTGCAATATAGGGTATCAAAATCGACTTGACACTCTGAAAGTCTCACATAGGTTATCAAATTTGGCCTTTCTGTTTCTGATACTGGTATCAAATAATGAAAACATGGGTCATTGTTAATTGAATCAATGATATTGGTGCCTTTAATTGCTTAAAATACCTAGAAACACTTGTTTGGAGTGTTCAAATGACGTACAGTTACATTTACCTGTGATTTCTTGTAATAATTATTTGTTATAGTCTCTGATAGGGTATTCATTTGAACGGGCATGGTCCCGGATACGGTATCCATTCGAACAGATAGGGTAGATTTATGGTCTCAGATAGGGTATCATTTCCTCCATTTATGCCAATTTTTGGTCTCACATAGGGTCACTTTCGGAAACTGCGGAACTCGGGTGGTTACCCGGAAACCAATATCAGTTACCCCCCCCCCGGTGGAAAACTGATACATGAATATAGCAAGTTCCATCAAATAGATATCTTTAACAATCAGTAAGTTATGCGTGGCAAACAAATGATTAGCATGACTCCTATAATGAGCACCAGAGGATAATGGTTCTGATTGCCCCTTTTTTAGAAGCATCACAAATTTGTCCATGTATGATTTGCATGTATTTCTCTTAACAAGAATTCCATAATTTAATTAACCCTCATCCACTTAAGGTATTCTCTACTACGTCGTCACCTAAGGGGATTGTTACCATCACCGCCCCCCTGTGAAAATGAAATTGTCTCGCAAAAAGTGTTGTTGTTTTATACTATAGAATAGGGTTTCTTCTTTCTATTGATACCAAAATCATGAAAATTGGTCAAGGCGTTACGTAATATGATGTCATAAAGGGAATACAACACTTTGGCCAAAGTTATTTTGGCCAATTTCACTTAGGCCAACATTATTTTGGCCTAAATTATTTTGGCCAATTTTATTTCGGCCATACTATATTATGTCCAAATATATTTTGTCCAAAGTTATTTGGGCCTATTGTTATTTTGTCCTAACACTATTTTGGCCAAATATATTTTGTCCAAAGTTATTTGGGCCAATAGTTATTTTGTCCCACCACTATTTTGGCCCAATATATTTCGTCCAAAGTTATTTGGGCCAATTGTTATTTTGTCCTACCAATATTTTGGCCAAATATATTTCGTCCAAAGTTATTTGGGCCAATTGTTATTTTGTCCTATCAATATTTTGGCCAAATATATTTTGTCCAAAGTTATTTGGGCCAATTGTTATTTGGTCCAAAATTTGTTTGTCCAAGAGTCACTATGTCCTATATTTTGTCCAAAATTATTTTGTCCCAGTTTTATTTTCTTCATGTAGTTTCTAGTTTGTGTATTTATTCACAAGTGCAGATTTTCATAAGAGCGTTATTACATGTATAAGTTTTAGCTTGAAGTCACTGATTTTATTTGTCCATAATCCATACAGAGATTTCAAAAAAAGTAGTCTAGTATATACCCAATTTTCGATCATTTGAGCATATCGGCCAAGAAATAAATCTGGAAATCATGTCAAAAAGTACCCAGGGGCTAGTGTTGGGTTTGGATCAGAAGCTATTAATAATCACATAATTTTAGGACATTCGAGTACACACTAGTAATATGTTCAAAATAAATAATGTTATCCTTGGCACAAGAAACCCAGTGGTTTTTATATCTTATAGCTTGGTCACAATAACTCGTACGAACAGTTACGAGTAGTGTTTAGTCCGTTTAAAAGGACCGTGAGCAAAGTGAGCAGCGAGAGCGTCGCGTGGTCCTATGGACAAAACACTGCTCGTAACTGTCACACGTCCTTGTGGACAATATTAACTGGTCAACTATAAAAGGCTGCAATCACATAGAACTGTGCACGATTTTACCAGGACATTATTATAGATTTAATTGAACACGTTAATTTGAAGAGGGCACTATTCGAAAAAACGTATAGCTCGCCGTACCTATATAAATTATAGCCATCGAATAGTGTATAGCGAATACTGTTTATCGTATACTTCAATGTGATCGCAGCCTAAGAGGCTATGAATTGTGACAGGGTATTCTAGAACAGGGGACTATGATGAGGGAAAATAAACTCAAAAATTACCTATGGTTACCGAATCTGTGGACTCTTCTCATCTTCGTCATTTCTATTCTTTATGATTCCTTACTTTGTTTTGTACAGTATTGCGTGTGGAAATTTAAACGAAAACGGGGAATTTTCTTCCTAACAAAAAGAACTGTTACAACCCCCTTTCCTAGTGTCCAGCTGCTTTTGAAAACAATGATTTTAAATCCTACCCACAATAGTGTCGTCCATTTCTTTCATATAGGCTACTTATAAAATGAAAATTCAAATTGCTTTATTTAAAAGAACATGTTTTTATTTACCTAATTTATTCATCTAGTGTATATCATAACTTACCTTGGACAAAATACTGGTGGTAGGACAAAATAACGATTGGCCCAAATAACTTTGGACAAAATAGTGGTAGGACAAAGTAACAATTGGCCAAAATAACTTTGGACAAAATATATTTGGCCAAAATAGTGGAAGGACAAAATAACAATTGGCCCAAATAACTTTGGACGAAATATATTTGGACAAAATACTGGTAAGACAAAATAACAATTGGCCCAAATAACTTTGGACGAAATATATTTGGCCAAAATAGCGGTAGGACAAAATAACCAATGGCCCAAATAACTTTGGACGAAATAAATTTGGCCAAAATACAATTAGGACAAAATAACGATTGGCCCAAATAACTTTGGACGAAATATATTTGGACAAAGTGTTTTTGGACAAAATTATATCGGCCGAAATGTATTTGGCCAAAACGTTTTTGGCCGAAACGTACTTTAGGAACATTTCGCCGAAATCTGATTTTCGGGGAAAACTGAAAACAAAAATCAAAAATTCGCTATGAAAGGTCTAAATATCAGATTTCATCGTTTTGTTTTTGCTAATGAATAAAGGAAATAGTAGTTCTAACATTTTTTTGTAAGTTCAAGCTTGTTAGCACGCATATGTTTGTTTGTTTTTTCAAACCACCAACCTCCATATTGGCTTTGAAACATGCTTACATCCTTATTCGAGGTAGCCCCGGTTGCCCTCAAAGCCATTATTAATTGATTATTTTGAACATTTGGTGGCGTTACAAAGTTTACCCATTTGAGTGCATAAAATTGTATTTTGGTGGCAATTTTTAAGCAATACATTTGAACATAAATAAATTGTTTTCATGAATAACAATAGACTCGACGTTTGCGTGTACCCTAACGCTATTTTAGCAACCTCTCTATTATCTAAAACGTACCTGCATAGACAATCTCGGACACTGAAGAACAGTTTGTTCTTCCCCAGCGCACATAAACTGCACCTGATGAACCAGCACTGTTTCCGGGAACTCCTTGTGGTCCGGCCGGTCCCTGGGGCCCGGGTTTCCCGTCTGGTCCCACTGGGCCATGTGGCCCTGTGATTACAGTATTTACCCCTGGCGGGCCTACAGGTCCTTGTAAGCCCGGACTACCATCTGAGGAAGAAAAATTTTGCAACATGTTAAAACTGAATGTATTAAATAACCCCGATGGACCCGGACCTTTCCTAAAACATTGCTGCGTGTCAAATTTGCCATAAAACTTTTGGACAGGTGTTGACTATGTATATCAGCAAAATACGAGAAGACCCCCAATTCCTTCAGTTTTATAAAAATTACAATAAGAATTTCTTGCCTATATCTCACGTTATTACTGCACACATAATTAACCATAACCATAGAAATATTTCCACAATATTCTTGTAATTTTCTCTATCCTCACATAAATAAGAAAGTTGAATTTCGTTTTTGGAATTCAAGATCAATTCGTAACAAAACCAATGATCTGTATGAATAAGATGATGTTGACGCTTTTTTAATACTTGTGGAAACATGGCTTGCCCCAAACGATTCGGTGATATGTAAATTGCAATCAAATGGTTATTAATCCCTCAACATACCTAGATGAACCTCAAACCTTGCAGGTAAATCAAAACTTGGAGTTACATTACAATATTATTGTCAATAACTACTGTAATTTTATTTTTAATATGCATATATTTTGGACAATTTCATCTGTAATCCATGCACATTTTTGTTTCTTGATTAACGTGGTACAATGAGAGATTTTCGAAATTTTGACCCCACCACACTTTAGCAAGATCTGACAGACAAACTTGTTTCAATCCCATCAGATTGTTATAGGCTCTATTGGTACCTTCCTTAATAAGTTCAATGATGTTTTTAAAAAGTGTTTTGGACCAAGTTTTCATGCTAATTAGCATAAAGTGATTTTTCGAGGGCGCTGTTCAAATTTGTTTTGCCCATAAAATGGAAACCGAATAACTTTTTTCTAATTTTATTTTTGCAATGTAATTTGAAAAAAGGTTTTTAGGCCGCCATTTTGAAAAGGTTCATCTGATTTTAATTTTTTTTCTGAATTTTGGTCCTTATTACATGCTTTATTATTGACCAGACTTTCAATGTAAAATTCATACCGGAAGGATGTTTTTTAAGGGGAGGGGTCCCTAGGACCCTTGGGCACCAATGGGTGGGGAGTACCCTGGTCACTTAAGTGTTAAACCAAATATAATGTTCTTCTGAGATTATTGATGATATAAGGGTTGGCATGGAAAATAAAAGTGTTGGTTTGCTATCCTGTACGGTAACTAATGATTACACCATTGCATGCTTGTGGTCTTTAGGCATCAGAGTGAAGACAATGTTTGTAAAAATAATCATGAGTAGCAAACAAGCCCTGCTCACTCGACTCCCTCACAACCTGGATGATTAACCCTCGTCTTCCTAAGCCCCCCCCCCCCCTTAACGGATGATCGCCGATTGCACTAAAACGCAAAACAAAGCGATCCCGGGCATTTCGGTAATTGTTTTTACATCCTTTGCGGTCATTGTGATGAAAGTAAATCGGGGGTACCACCTAAGGTGGGGTTATGGTAGGCCTTCAAAGTCGACGGGTAGGGGGTGGTTGCATACTCGGAAAATTTTAAGTCACCATTTTGAAAAATATCTGCATGCTGTTGACTTAAAACTTGCAGGACATGTTAGAATTGTTGATTTCTTTAATTACCAGCAACATTTTGACGAAAATCGGACATTTAGAACTTTTATATCGATTTTTTGAAATTTTTTGAAAAAGTGGCCATTTTTTCGGTCCGTAAAAACTTTATGACGTCATAATTACGTAACGCCTTGACCGATTTTCATGATCTTGGTGTCAATGGATAGAGGAGACCCTACCCTATATTATAATAGTACCAAACAATATAACTTTGGGGGTCGCAAGTTCAAAATCACAGGGTGGGGGTGGTAACCATCCCCCCTCAGGAAGACGTGTTACAAAAAAGGCTTAGTAAGACGAGGGTTAAAGGCTACATTAATGGATGGGTCCTATTCCATAAATATGTGTTGTTAAAACAAAAATCTTATAATGGGTGTCTTTTCCCACATATACCGAAAACAGGTTGTTCTAACTCGAATCAAAAGGTTAATTTGGACAGAAGAAAACTGTCAAACTACTGTTCTGTCCCATATAAATGTTATTGTCAAGGTGATTGAGAAACCAGCAGTGAATGATAATAATCTTCATGAAGATGCTACATAGATTGGGGAGAAAACGGAAAGAAAACCGTTCACATGTATATATCTTAGCATGTCAAGGTTACCAAGCTATTAGTCTGGCACTTTAGAGTGGTTCCCGTGCATCACACCCCCCCCCCCTAATAACTAAATTCTAACATGATTTTCAAAATATCTGGGGTATTGCATTAGTAGCATAAGGGTGTTATTGTGTTTCAAATTCAGTACTGGTATTCAAAATGACCCCCAAAATATGTTTTTATGTGCAAAAATGGATTAAGAGGCATTTCAAAACAGTATTAAAATCACATGGAGTTCACCTGATTATAAGACTAAGAACATGATTGACCTGATCTTGATTAGAGATAGATGGAGATCAGAAGTGGATAACAACAGATAATTTCAAAGTGTTGATGCTAGATCAGACCACTCCCTAGTTATTGTCAAGCTGAAGGTGAAATTCAGAAGAAAGGTCAAAAGAGAAAGAAGTGGAACATTACCAAGCTTGCTGACTCTAGTGCAGAAAATGAATTTGAGCTGAAACTGCAAAACAGGTTTCGGTTGCTTGACTATTTGCTTGAAAAAACACCACAATCATCAAAGAGACAGTAAAATGAAGTCCTTGGAAGAAGGAAAGCAAGGAAGAATGCCATTCAAGATCCTAACAGTCGTCAAGAGTACAACCACATGACAAGACTGATTAAACAGGCCTTGCAGCTGACAAAGAAAAGTGGTTCAATTACAAATGTAACATCTTGGAGAAGAACATGCAACAGAACAGGAGCAAAGAGGTCTCCAACACCATAAAGATCATAACTAAGTATGTAGAAAGAAGACCTGCATCCAGCTCTATCCGCAGCAGTAATGGTGAGCTTCTTTCCAATCCAGCTGAAGTAGAACAAAGATAGTTTGAACATGGTAAGTCCCTCTAGAATCATCAGACTAACATTGACCCGTCCTGTCTTCATCCACCAAAATTAGGAACTGGCCGTTCTACTCTGAATAGTGAGCCATCCATTCTCTGTTCTGAAGTTGAAGCAGCTGTCAAAAAGCTGAAGTCAGGAATATCCCCATGTTCTGATGAGATCCCAGGAGAACTGCTTAAGCATGGTGGTGAGTGCATTATTGACCAAATGCACAATTTCTGCAATGACATCTGGATAAATGAACGCATTTCAGAAGAATGGTCAAAATCTATCATTCTCACCATGCCCAAGAAGGGAGACATCACCAAGTGTGAGAACTACAGGACCATCAGCATGATTAACCATTCCAGCAAAATTCTTCTTGAAATTATAAGGAGCCGGATGAAGCCCTATGTGGAAGCCGTTCTAGCAGAAGAACAGGCAGGGTTCAGACCCGGCCGCTCCACAATTAAACAAGTCTTCGCCCTGAAGCTCCTAATCCAACATCGCCTTGAGAAGAAAGATAGGCAGGTTTTTGCTGTCTTCATTGATTACTAAAAGGATTTTGATCGAGTATGGCACGATGGCCTCTTTACAGTGATGCTTCATTATGGTGTACCTCAAAAACTTATCAACATCAACAGAAATTGCTATACCAAGGCTAAAAGTTCCATTAGACTTAACGACAATATTACAGAATGGTTTAAAACAACTATTGGCGTGCGCCAGGGATGTCTTCTATCACCAGACCTCTTTAACCTATTTCTCAAAAACATCTTAGCAGAAGCCTTTTAGAACTGTAAAAACTTGGGCATAAACGTGGATGGCTACAAATTAAAAGACCTCCGTTTTGCTGTTGATATACCTCTCATCGCTGACTCAGAGAATGAAGTGTGGTCTCAGGACGTAACATCCTGTATTTATTATTATTAAAACAATCCCATTTTGCAATGAACACTATATACTGTTTTATGAACATGTGCAATTCTACTGTATACATGACTTACACCACAGGCCAAAATTTGAGAGAATTATGGGATCTCTGCTCTGCTTATTCCAAGCCATATCCCCGCAGTACGATAGACAAAACGAATAAATTCCATTGACCGTACAATTACCTGACCATTCAGATATAAACAAACATCATACGATGTGCATCACGGGATAGGCTTGACCATATAGACCATAATATGGCTTGACACATATAGCAATCTTTGAGAATATTGGTCAGTATTAGTCCGCAAATTACTCATTGATTTTCTAATATAGCTTAACATGCACAGATATTTTGAATGACTTGAGTGCATAACATCAAAAGATTCTCGGTCTGCATAATTAATGGCTTTTGCCGTGTGGCCTTGCTTTCTGTAAAATGTTATAAAAGTTCATATTTATGTCACAGTGTGACCTGGGATTCCTAAATGGGTTAATGGGTGCGGTAAGGGGGGGGGGGGGGGGGTTATATTTTATATTTTTGTAACATTAAATATTTTCATATAATACCATTGAACATACGCGCTACCGGGTTACAGAGCTATGTGCTCTGTAGCCAGGCGAACCTATAATACGCATACACCCTAATCCACCATATCCAACTACAACATCCCTATGACCATTGCATATCTGGGTAACATTCAATAGGATTTCTATAGAGCCGGTCAAATCCCTTTGGAAAAGAACTTACATTTGCAAATAATAGCACCTGTATTTATTGTACTTTAATACGGTTTTACAAAGTTCAACATTTTGTCGAGGGGGCTATTGTCTCTGAAACACATCTATGTGTATCGCTTACCATGTACATTGTATACATATACTATCGTAGCAGAGACTGCCATTGCTGAAGTCATGTACGAAAAAAAAATCGCTTCCCGAGGAGCAGTCAGGAATTTACACCTCAAGAATATATCCGATTGCAATGCAACTTAGTATGAAAATGTCTTTTATTATGTACTTTTAAAATCCTTTTTTTAATAAAATAAATGAAGGTAAGAAATATCCAATTTTCAACGATTTCTACTTTTAAAACCCCATTTTTACCTATTTGTGAGTACCCCCTACTATTCCCAGCTTAAAAACCCCGTTTATATTAAGTTACAGACGATTGAACCCCTGTCAGAAATGATGTTTGTATACTTATTAGACAATACACCGGGACAGTTGTGACGTCATCATTTATGCACAATGGCTTACACGTGCGTTTTGGACCCAAACAAACGGTGAGGCCATTTTTGCCACACGTAAAGTCTATGGAGTAAAAAGACCGACTCCGATTTTATACCATAACTTTCGTCTAAAACAAAAATAAGGGAAAACATGCCGGTCTATTATGCTGAAGGTTGTGATAACAAACCAGGACAGGACCCCTGCCGTTATTTTTGTCTTCCAACCGAGACACGATCATTTGTTTGGGTCCAAAACGCACGTGTAAACCATTGTGCATAAATTATGACGTCACAACTGTCCCGGCGTATAGGTTGGTACATACACGTCACGGTACATCCATTATGTTAATTGTGCCGTGGGTAAATTTAAAAGGAAATAATTAATACTGAAACATTGCAATAAAAATTGGGTCATTTTTAATCATAAAAATGAGCATAACTCTAGAACGGAATTACCGATTTTGAAAATTCAAACGGATTTGGAAAGCTTGTCACTAGTTCTTTCTTAATCCATTAAAATTAACTCATATATCCCTAATTGAATTTTTCACCTGAAGTGCCAAGTTGCGGGTGCACAAAATTCAGTGATAATTACATTGCCTTATCCATATCAAAATATCTTCCATACTATAAGGCAGTTGAACAACTAGTTGACTTTAAATCTTTTGATACAATAATAGCTTAACTTTCAACGAACCAAGCTATTTGATCTTCCACTAACATAAAACGGAAGCAATAACGTGATTGAAAGTAAGTTCTCTAACTAGCCCTATCTTTCTCCTAAATTCCTATGTCTTCAGATTAATCTCTATTATTATTAACTTGACGCAGTTTGCGCACCCGTAAAAATGATGAAATGACGAAAAATCGCCATAGCAAACTATAGAAATAAGCTTATCTCTCGTCAGCTAGGGGGTCCAGTTTGATCACTTACATTCCGACTGGATATTGACCAACCAATGAAGCGAACCTGTTCCGCTGTTGGCGCTGTGTTCATTTGTACACGGTCAATGCAAGTGAAATAGATGTGGCTAGCCCCATTCGCTGTGTACCTTCTCCACACTGTACGCCATCTTGATTATTCCCCTACTTCGCGACTATTAGGTAAAACTACCGAGTTCTACCTAGCTGTCTGACTTGTTTGCGTGTGTCAAATAAGTAAACTTCACAAAAAAGAAAAAAAAAACACACACAGGTAAAAAAGCTTTCCGAAAATCTTCTTGGGAAAAATACTTTTTTTCTAACATAGCTTTTTATGAAGTAATATCAGTACCACTGCAGTGGGGGTCGTGAAAGCAAAGCTACAAGGGTGTACTGTGCTGTCTGACTTGTTTGCGTGTGTCAAATAAGTA
>JXSR01S013765.1:2782-18861 GCA_000969725.1 Ophiothrix spiculata
TGAATGCACCCACCACATATCCACAAGTCGTGACAAGCAAAGGACATCGGAACACTGTTTCCAAAAAAGTAATTCATACACCTACGTGCAGTACTGTGGCATTGTGTACACATGGAAAGCATTGTGTTTTGTATAAATTAGCACACACAATTTGGCTACAAATTTTCCATGAATTATTTGAAACAAACAAAATTTGTCAACTCTACCAAAGTTTCAAATTGCCCCATTCTACCCTAACTCCATTAAATGATGAGTAAACAATAAACTAATGAGATAACACTTGCTTCCGTACATCCAAAATTCAAAATTTCTCAATACTCATGGAAAAACTTCATTGTTTCAACTGTAACCATGTATAAACATTGTATGACACAGATACCTTATTCTGCAAGCAAAGTAGACAAGAGGAAGTACTTTACCTGCCAGGCTGTCATTCTGCTAATCTGAATGGTCATTTTGTCAAAAAGCACACCCAAATGTGATGAAAGAGAGGATGTTTCGAGAGATTGCTGTGTCTATGTTGTAATGATTACTATTTTTGGATGCATCAGATAAAATGATAGAAAGATTATGACTTTTGGATACATTGTAGAACTCAAAAATGTAGCTGTATTTATAGCATATTCACCTGGGGTATAATGTTTAGATCTACCAAGAATAACTGAATGATTCACAGGGCATACTGATAATGAGATCTTGATGAAGAAAAGAAGCAAATTCTTTACAGTGCACCTTAGACATACTGAACAAAATAACAAGTGTGTTGACAACAAAAGGCCACTTTTTCATTATGTTTAGGAACTGTAAGATGTACCTGTGTCTTTATCTTACAAATTGTTACCAGCAGGGTTTTCCTGTTGATTTTTTGATTTATAAATCGTCGGTCGCATCACATACCGGTCTATATGACATCTTTGACTTTTTTGAGAAAATGTGTCTGGATTGATATATTGATGATTTCTTCATAAAAAGATCTACCAAGTTACAGGCCCTAACCCTAACCCCACTGAATCTCACAATATCCCATTCCGCAAAGTTTAGTCCAAAGTCCAAGAAGTGGTCAAAAGTGTTAGGGTTAGATGCCTCCATATGAGTGTATATACTAACCCTAACCCCACTGAATCTCACAATATCCCATTCCACAAAAGTTATGAAATTCGCCTATGTCCAAATACGTCATAGACCCGAGGCTATGATCACGAAATAGCTGCCATGGCAGCGCCTGCTCAGTTGCTTGACATAGTGATAATTGGATCCGGAAGCGGGGAGGTCCCGGGTTCGAATCCAGGTGAAAACCTGTGATTTTTGACTTGCAAATTTCTGAGGAGATAGTTTTTAAACGAAGAAGTGGTCAAAAGTGTTAGGGTTAATAACTTAATATAGCCTAATTGACAAGAAATGATTAATTAATTTTGGTCTCTGCGTTCTTTTTAAATTTAGCATTTCACAAACTGCGCTATATGCAAAAACCACATACTTAAGTATTGTGAAACAACGCATCACATTCAGATCTATATGGTGCGCTATTCGAATTTTGTGATGAAAACATTTTCACATACAGATCTATATGAAATAGCTCAGTTTCAGTGGCGTAGCTAGGGGGGAAAGGGGGGCACGTGCCCCGGGGGCGCTGAAATGACAAAAAGAAAAAGAGGAAAAGAGGGGACAAATAGGGGAGAAGAGAAAGAATACTTTAGGCCCCCCCAAATATCATCATCAGGCATGATTATCTTCAGGTTTTCGCCTGAATTCAGGCAAAAATGTTTGGATCTTCACTGTACAAAAGTATTGGGAAATTCACATTTTCAGGCAAATTCAGGCAAAATTACATAAAGCCATAACCATCCCTGCATCCTACATATTCACATCCCCACAATTTGCAGTATAACCCTATAGCTTCAGGGGGCTTCGCCCTCTCGACCCCCATCGGGTTCAAATAACCCCACAAAAAAGCATAAAATGCAGTAAAACCATATAGCTTCAGGGGGCTTCGCCCCCTCGACCCCCACTGGGGCTTTCATATAACCCCACAAAAAAAGCATAAAATGCAGTAAAACCCTATAGTCTCGGGGGGCTTCGCCCCCTCGACCCCCACTATAGTTGGTGATTATAAGCATCCGTAAGTCAATGTGTATTTTAAAAAAAGTATTTTACCCCATGAAATGGCCTCTCCTGTCATTCTGAGTGTGTAGAAGCACTCTGGCTTCGGGGGTTTCGCCCCCTCAACCCCCACCGGGGCTTTGCCCCTGGACCCCACTAGGGGCCCAAAGCCGGGCTCCTGGATCCCATCCGTTAGTGTGCACTCGGAGGGGGGGGGGGGCGACACATCTACTAGCTACGCCACTGCTCAGTTTGACGTATTCAATTACTGTGCCAAGAGATCGCTATATGTAAAAAAAGTGTTTTCACATAGAGATCTATAAGTTCACAACTAACAAGTTTGAAGTCTTTTCTTTTAAAAAGAAATTAGTATGAGAAGAAAACTTATGAAGTTAAGAGCAAAGGCTATTTTATGACACAAAATCTACGTAACAATTTTCAAATGCGATTTTCTCAAAATGCATCTTTCATCATATAGAACAGTATGTGATGTGACCAACGAAATGTTAAGCAAGGTTACCTTTTTTGGTAAGACGCAACGTCAGTCGCAGGCGTAATTTTAAATTGAGTACGCTTGCACAGTCTGCGGGCGCAGCATAAGACGTGTCGTTGCAATAAGGCTGGGGTAGACCTTCAAATGGCATAAATGGTTTTTGTACTCTAACTTTCAAACTAATTGCATAAACTATATAAAAGTATACATTTTTAGAAGCGGATTTTTACCCTAAACATGATGATGGTATCAGTTTTTGACCAAAAATGTCAAATTTGGCAAAAAATGCCAAAAACTGTATTTTTTTGCCCCAAAATTTCTGGAAAGCCTTACTAAAATTTGCATTCATGAAATTTTGAACTTGTTAGCTTTTTGGAATTTAGAAACAAATGTCTAGGAACAGTTTTCTCAAATTTTTGATTTTTATCTTATTTTTTGAAAAAATGCCAAAAATAGGCCAAAAATTGCCATTTTGGTGGCAGCGGTGGGCTTTTTGAATTTTTTTGACCTATTTTTTGGTATTTTTTGCCAAAATTGAAATTTTCGGTCAAAAACTGATATTATCATCATGTTCAGGGTAAAAATCCGCTTCTAAAAATGTATACTTTTATATCTATAGTTTATGCAATTAGTTTGAAAATTAGAGCACAAAAACGGTTTATGCCATTTGAAGGTCTACCCCAGCCTTAAAGCCGGCATGTACAGTACCATAGATGTTGTCTCGGTTTGTTTTGTTTACAAAGATTTATTTGGCTGTCATATAAAACAAATACGGTAATGCATGTTTCTTATTCATGTCAATGGGACAAATTCGGTGAAAGATCAAAATTAATGCCCCATTCAACTCATCCTGTTTGAATGAAGCATTTGATCTTTCACCTCATGAAATATTTGTACAATTGCACTCATAAACATTCATTATTTGTATACTATTGCACTCTCAGGCATTTAGTATTATACCAATGCATCGTGGAAAAAAGTGCTTGCATCATATATAGATCAATTGTCTAGTTGTTATTTCTTTGATATTGCATGTTCTTACAAATATTGCCAACATTTCTGTCCATATCTTTACAGAGTTAATGGTTCGAATCCTGAAGTCATTATCCAAAGAAGGCCTATTCAAGAGTGACAGTGTATGGTTTACTGCTTATTATGTGTACAACACTGTGTGGAACCTCAGTGATTCTAGTGTCTTATTAGCACAGCACTTAGGAGATTCTGGTATTATTCAGCTATGTATAGCCAACGTAGATCACCAACCATACAAGGAGAATATGGCACAAAAGGTAGGCTTTAACCAGGATCAGCTACATAAGTGTCATTTGGGTATGCATGCATGAGTTGTCAGTTATATGTTGCTAACAAAGATCATGAACTATACAAAGAGAATATGACGCAATAGGTATGCTTTAACCAGGACCAGCTACATGAGTGTCATTTGGGTGTTATTTAGTTGTCAGCTATATGTTGCTAACAAAGATCATCAACTATTATACAAAGAGAATATGGCGCAATAG
Organism: Ophiothrix spiculata; assembly: GCA_000969725.1. Taxonomy (NCBI): domain Eukaryota; kingdom Metazoa; phylum Echinodermata; class Ophiuroidea; order Amphilepidida; family Ophiotrichidae; genus Ophiothrix; species Ophiothrix spiculata. The sequence continues at coordinate 6,896 of JXSR01S013765.1, forward strand.
GTAAGCTTTAACAAGGACCAGCTACATAAGTGTCATTTGGATGTGCATGATGGTTCAAGTTAACGGTATTATTCAACTACCGCATTGTTTCTATTAATCGCCTATTCTCTATTAAACACCCACCCAAAAAATTTCAAAGAGAAGTGTTAAAAAACATCCAAGTTTGTAGCATTTTCGTGTATCATAAAGCTTTAACGAGGTCGCGATCCCGGAAATGATGAAAAATTGTCAGTACTTCCGGGTTATCGGGGGCCATATAACAGTAAGTTGCCGTAATTGTTAAGCTTACTTAGCGATTTTGTGCAAAATTTGATGTTGAAAATTGGTCTCTAATAATCGCCCACCCCTCATGAAATGTTGCCGCCCAGTGGGCGATTATTAGGAACAATACGGTTTGTGTAGCCAACGTAAGTCCCCAATCATACGAGGAGAAAATGGCACAAAAGGTAGGTTTAACAAGGACAAGCTACCCAAGTGTCATTTGGGTGGCAGGATCTGACAATAGTTCAGTAGATAGAATTGTGTAGATCTCATGCCATGGAAGGACAATTTAGCACAAAAGGTGCATTATAACCAAGATAGGCTGCATGAACATGTCATTGAGATGAGAATGATCTATCATACAATTCGGCTCAATCTATCTGGTCCCTCAGTGTATCCATTTTTTTTTTGCAAAATCTGGTACGGGTCTAGTTTTTTCAAAATTTGTAATACAGGTTACAAATGTGATTTTTTTTCACAAAAACTCACAAAAAATTTCAGCCAAACTTTTTTTTGTGAAAACTTGCATTTTTTGTGCAAAATTTGACTCAGAATTTGGGTGATTTTGCTTCATGGAAGAGTCCCCTTTTCTTGAAAATTTGTATTTTTATTGGTGGTACCCGAAATTTCCCAGTCACCTCATACACCCCACCCCTCCCCGGATTTGGACAAAATGAAACTGTACTTAAATCACAGTTCACACAAGAAAAGTACTAATGTATATACAGGAAAGGTCAAGCAAGGTGCTCCCCAGTGACCAGTAGTTACACTCAGATTCAGATCAGGTCGGGGATATTCCCACATTGTACTTTATGACAATATCTTGAATGAAATCAGATTGAATACATCACTTCTAGTGTCAGTCACTTCCTTTACAGTGACTCATGAAAGAAAATGAGGGTTCCCGCTTAGGTATGACTTTATTTATATCATATTGAATGACATTATAGGCCTATTAAAAGTAGACTACCTTCTTAAGATGAAAGTGCTCAAACCCTGAAATTTGAAAGGAAGAGCATATAAAACTCTGCATGATGATTGGTATATGTAGGTGGTGGTTGATATGACTCTCCTAGCATGAAGCAAAACTGTTTAGCAGCACTCATATTATTTTTAATATTATTTCACTGTCTGTTTATTCGACCCAGAAAATATCAATGGTTTGAGGTCCCCAGTAAACTTACTTCGTCTTTGAACACATATTTATTTTGATAAATCAGTGAATTATTTTTATTATAAACTAGCATTTTATTTCATCCTACTCGTTGGATGACTAAATAGGAAGAATTAAGACGAAATATAATGTGAGTTTATAATCAAAATAATTCACTGGTTTTGTCAAACTAAACATGTATTCATTGATATTCTACAAAGCTAAGGAATCTATTCAACAATTACTTTGTCTTGCTTATTCAGTATATTTAGAAACATTTTTAAGCAGAATTTTTTTTATGCTGTATGAAAGTGATCTTGGTTTTAGCCAATAAAAAGCTAATTTTGCCTGGTGTATGACTTTGGAAACTGTTTATGTAGCTTGAATTACATGAGGGGAAGTAGCTCCTTCACTGAGTTTCCCAATAAACTATGTTTAGATTGAACAGTAGTCAGAAGTCTTCATATACTTCAAGACTAATATGCTGTGAATTACAACACAGACAGGTTGCACTGGAAGCTACATGTATATTTCAGTTATGAATGGTTAAATTTCTTGAGAAATTGTTTTAAAAATGCCCTTTATATGAAGAGCTTGATTCCAAAACATCTTACATCCACTCCGACATGTCACTCATTTGGAGCTTAGGTCACAGTAAATTTAGCCAAATTTCAACTCAAACTCATAGTAAATGACAAATGTTGATATTTATTGAAGTTTTGAATAGAATATATCCACAAATTCGAATTATACGATTGTAAAACTATTTTAGGGTTCTAACATGAAATACATACTTAAATGTAAAAAAAACCAGTTAAAACGGTCTTATTTGCAATTGGTTGCAAATCCTCTTCTATCCACTTCTGCAAAATATTCATTCCCACTTTTAATGCATTTGTGTGTATAGTAGAATATTTACAATGAAAGTAGTCCACAATTGGAATGTATTCTATGAGATTTGAGCACATTTATCAATTTTAATTGCAACACAAAGTTAATATTTGAAAGGAATAAAATGTCGGGGTGGATGTAAAAGGTTTTGGAAACAAGCTCTTCATATGTCAAATATGTATCGTATCAAACAAGTTTATAGGAGAGATACTACATTGCATATGCCACCAAGTGTAATGGCATCCTCCATGATGAGGCTTCAATTGAGGCATTTGGGTCCACTCGCCAAAATCATCCTCCAAGTTCAGAGATTTGCATAGAGTCAAACCACTGAACACAAAGATGCTTGTTTGTTTATAATATTAATATTTGTGTACTGTAAAAAGATGCATCATCAGCAACTTGAATACTCCCACATTTGGTAGCCTTGATTGAGTAGAAAATGTATTGAGTCTGGTATCTTCTCATGAATCTGTGCAAAAAACAAACAAAAATCTTGAACACATTTTGAATTAGTTGACAAATCTTGAACATGTTACATCAATACTTGCATTTTCTTATTTTCAAGAGTTTAATTTAACTCTCATGACTAAATAGGGCACAAAACTAATGTAAAAACCATGCCAAAATATGTTGAAATCATGATCTGCCTAAGTTTTTATACCCAACACTGCACAATGCCTCAGGTCTCACTTGAGATCCCACAGTATCTGGATTCACTCTCATGCACATTTGCCATATATATATAGAGTTTTCAATGTGTTAATTACTGACAATAAAGATTTCAACATCAACTATGCATGTAGCAAAAATATTCTTAACATAAACTGTTATTTAAATTTTTTTACATTTTCATCAGAATGTTGCCTTTCTCATACGGGCTTCCCTTAGCATCCTTCACAACCTGGCCAAGGTTCCGGGCAACCGACACTATTTCCGAGAGGAGCAAGTGGTCGATAAAGTACAATGCTTCACGCAAAGTTCTGAGAAGTACCTTCAAGCCATCAGCATGATGACATTAGCATACATCATTGAGGATGAGCATAGTTATAAATTGGAAGAGATTGGTAAGTTTGGAATGCTATATGAGGTTTGTTTGAAAGGATTTAAGTATCTATTATGGGTCGCAAGTCTCTGCAACTTATTGATGTATAATCTGACTTATAACATGAACTAACACACATACATTTTACGGCGCAGTCAAACATCATAGAGCCCAAACATACGAATATCGTTTCATTGACATGCATGTTTATTGATTACCAAAACAGTGCATTATTCGTACGCTTGGCCTCTATTCCATGATGTGTGACTTAAGTTAAGCCTTTAGTGTAGAAAGTGATCTGAATATTGATAATACTCAAGTATGTCAATGATACTGGTCAAAATATCATCATAATACCATGATTTGTTATTTGAGTCTTTTAATCTTAATGAAAATTGAATTGGTGGACATAACTTTATTTTCAAATTATTCATTGTTGATGGTATAATTTTCAAATTATTCATTGTTGATGGTATAATTTTCAAATTATTCATTGTTGATGGTATAATTTTCAAATTATTCATTGTTGATGGTATAATTTTACAGATTATGACATCAATATGTTGACATGTTAAATCAAATCATGGTGTGAGTTAATCAGGCTGCAGAGAGTTGCAGATTATTGATGATCCTGTAGCATATCAATAACATGCATTGGGAACTAATTCATTGAATAGATATGGCTAACTTTATCCTTGGTAAATCCATGTTACGTCTGTTGGGACACTATATAAATCTATGTATACTCTTAAAATATCCATTGGTCTTACTTTGATCTTTGATTGAGTGAAGTCTTCTGTATTTTTGTAAATTGAGTTCTCCAAACACAAGAGCCTGTAACATGCTGGGAGTGTTTTGTTTTGTTTTATTTGAATACATATTTGACCGGGAGTGTGAAATGGTAAAAAATGTGATGGATTTCCAAGGTGAAATAAAGTTGGCTATATTCATATTGCATCATTAATGCATCATGTTTGACCACATAATATAGGAAGGGTTTCTCAAAGGTTTTTAGTTGCCACCCAGCTAATTTTGGGATAAACAAGACTGACGGCAACCTGTTGAACAATATCATATGCATTTTACTTATTCAAAACAGTTGTACAAACCCATTTGAAAACAGTATCAAGCACAGAAAAAATTGCTACCCAAAGTTTGAGCAATTCTCATGTTATATTAAAAAGAAAATTGTGTACTCATCCAGGAATTTATTTCATTTACTGATACATTTTGTTTCTCAGAAACTTGATATTATGTATAACATTTCCAATAAGGGAACAAGACAAGTAACAGGCAACATGGACAATCCACAATGCAAACTCTAGACTGAAATATATCAATTGTGCATCACAACATTAATAATGTTCTATCAAATGAAAGGCCTTTTTTCCCTTCAAAATCACAATCTCGACATATTTAGGCTGGGGTAGACCTTCAAATGGCATAAACTGTTTTTGTACTCTAACTCTCAAACCAATTGCATAAACTATATAAAAGTATACATTTTTAGAAGTAGATTTCTATCTTAAACATGATGATGATATCAGTTTTTAACCAAAAATGTCAATTTTGGCAAAAAAAAATGCCAACAATCATATTTTTGTCCCAAATATTTGTGGAAAGCTTAACTAAAATTTGCATTTGTGAAATAATGAACTCTTTTGCTTTTTGGAATCTAGAAATAAATGTCTAGGAGGGTTTTCTCAAATTTTTGATTTTTATCTTAGTTTTTTTATAAATGCTGAAAATAGGTCAAAAAGGTTTTTTTTTAAATCCCACTGCTGCCACCATAATGGCAATTTTTGTCCTATATTTGCCAATTTTTCAAAAAAATAAGATAAAAATCAAAAATTTGAGCAAATCTTTCCTAGACATTTGTTTTTAAATTCCAAAAAGCAATTTTAAGTTCAAAATTTTATGAATTTCAGTTAGGCTTTCCAGAAATTTTGGGGGCAAAAAATACGGTTTTGGGCATTTTTTGCCAATATCGACAAAAACCGATATCACCAATATGTTCAGAATAAAAATCCACTTCTAAAAATGTATACCTTTATATGGTTTATGCAATTAGTTTGAGAGTTAAGAGTACAAAAAACATTTATGCTAGTTGAAGGTCTACCCAAACCTTAATATTTCAAAACTTGGCCATGCAATTCTTCCAGCACTTAGTTGTCTCACATCTAATGTTTGCCATAACACATGTCGTTCTTGCCAGAGCAAGTTTTCTTGTCATGTTTGAGGTTATATTACACACCCGCTGTGCCACGTTATATAATAACCATGTTATATGTATAGATAACAGAGACAATGACACATTAGTAAGAACTACTCCGGTCATGTTATGACGAGATGATACAAAAAATACATTTCAACTTTAATTGAATAATGTTTTTATTGGGTTTCAACAATTATCATTTATAAGAACCATTATTTAATATCAATTCTAAAATTAAAATAAAATAATTTCATAATGGATGGACTAATTTTAGTGCACAAATGCATTTAAATTAATGTAAAATCTCAACATTTGGCTTGCTAAATGAGGCCAAGAATTAGGCATAAGAAACTTTTTTTTTTTAAAGTTCAAAATTTGTAGTCTTCGGGTTCAGTTTGAATCTGCATTATTTTTATTTTGGGGGGGGGGGTAGCCATAGTCTATAGGTTACTGCAGCAACCGGTCTAAACTATACATACAACTCGCAGCAATGTATAACACCTTGGTATTAGAATGCTATGCCATGAGCCATGTGAATAGGTTGGACTGATTCCTGTTTAAATTCATCCAATTATGACATCGCTTACCAAGTATATTGTTATTGGCAAAATAATAAAATATTGGTCAATTTAAACAAAAATCCATGATACGGGTTACATTTACAAACAATAGGACCATGCACTCTGAATAATAAAGGTCAGGGTAGAGAGGTGTAAAACAGCATTACAGAAGGTCAGAAGATCAATGTTAAAATCACCCATTAGATATGACGATAAACAATAATACACTATTCAGTTGCATTTACAAGTAATAGGCCCTGCAATATGGATTTTTGTTTACACTGTCCAATTAATTTTTAATTGGTCTATAGCTGCATCATAATGCATTTTATTGAATGTATAGCATGTTTCACGCATTATCTTGCACGTTATCTTGAACAGGTGAAAGTAGTAAGAATGCAGAAGGCACCGATGGCTCACTTGATGAATCAGGTAAGAGGGCGCTATAAGTAGGAGTTTGATCCCGAAGAAAATAGACACCAATCAGTGATATGCAAGTGCAACACTTCTATGCAGAAAATTCTTTCTTGTTAAAGGACATGGTTCGATTTTTCAAAATTTAGATTTTAATTAGAAAGATTACCCCTAAAAGAGGATTAAGTTTCAAATTTGATTCAAATCGGTCCAACCGTTTTGATTTTATGAGCAATTTTGTATTTCAAAGTTGCCTATACTTCACAGTGTATGGACACATTTTCCCTTATATTTTCAAAACAGAACATGTTTCAGCCATAAAACTTCACATACGTTATGAGAAAAATATTAGCAATATTTTGGTATCAAAATTTTGAAAAAATGTTGAACCAATCGGACCGTGCTCCTTTAATACCACAAATCTTTTTGAGATTGGGTGTGTTACCAATTTTTAGCTGAGAGCAAGAAAGATTATTGTCACACCTGCTGGAAATTGCATTACTAAGTATCTGTTTTCTTCAAGATCATGGTCTTATTGGACATGTCTTCATCTGTGTAATATTTGAAGGTGATGTCGCGTTACATCTTTGTGCTCTGTGTAACATGTTCTTTTTTCTTTTAACAAATTTATTCTGCGGTGGAACTGCTCTAATTCAAAGCTTTTTAATTTTCCTGTTGTAGAACTTTGGTTTATTAATTGTATTTTGTCTTGAAATTTTATCCGTACTTTTCTGCACTTTATAAGCAACCAAATGTTCTGTTAAATAATAATGTTTTTAGACCATTTGTTATTTATATAGACACCATTTTGTGTGTGTTTGCTTTTTTTTTAAAGTACAATCATTTGTAAGAGTTTGCCATTCCCATTTGCTGTTGTTGAAATTCACCACCCCTCTTTTTAACCAATACCATGTAATGGTTAATTCCTTCCAATCCATTGCCCCAGTCCACTGCCACAATACACATTAGAATATTAAAGGGGCATTGGACAAGTTCAGCATCACCCCCAAACTTTTCCCCAAACATTTTGAGATATTTGCATCATTTGAAGTATTAGCGGTAATAATGACAGCATGCAAAGTGTCATTGTCAAATTCAAACCCTTTATATCAAAATATTTAGATATTCTGTTATTTTTAATTATCGTTGTCGACAACGATAAATACTGCCCTCTGTAGATGAATTTTTAAAAATGCAATCTAATGCAAACTCCAAACTTCTTTTGATTTATCTGCAATCTATGAAGTGAAAGGAATGCTTTACAAACAAATCTGTGGCTCCTTTTTGATATATGTCATCAATAAATACATTTAGAGAATAGCCTCATACCCAAGATCAATAAACAAAACGAAATTTAAATTTTTGACTTTTCTGAAGGTTTTAATCAAAATTTTCCCAATAACTGGTAATTGGCTGTTATTTTCTGGCATATCATCCATAAATAAAATTGCGAAATTGTGTCCAACGCCCCTTTAAAAGCAGTTGCTTATGGTATCAATTATCAATCAAAATCTGAAGGATTTCATCATTTGGAAGATGTGTATGAGCCTAGGCTTGAGTCGGTCACAATTTGGTCTACTTTCTAATGTGTATTACCAGGGTTGTCAGAACTGTGTAGGCTTGGCTGCACCACTTTTCAGCAAGAAATAAAGAAAGAAATGAATAATAGGTTTAAGTGAATACAATGCATTTTATTATAATCCTTGAACGACATAGTACTGTACACATTTGTTTTAGTATCTACTCACCTCTGGAGCTTAGTTGTTCCCTAATTTGTTAACTAAGGGACCACAGGTTGACCACTTTTATTTTATTTCCAACGACACTGTGCACTACATCTGTGAATCCAATATTTATACCTCTACAACCTGATCTATTTAATAGTTACACAAGCAACTAGATATTTTGCACCACATGTCTTTATTGTTCCATTATAAATTCCAATGAAGAAGCTTGGTGATGAAAACAACCAAACATTTGACATCACATACATAATGTGTGGTGCTTTGATTTTTCATCACCAAACCTCCGTTATTATTTGAAAATACATTGGATTTATATATTAGAATGTCAGATAACAACGACTATTAGCACCAAATATTTGGCAGCTCAGGAGCTACGTCTGGTCTTCACACATGAATCTCTTCACCACCATTTTCATGTTTGGCATCACATACGTAATGTAAAAAATGTTTTTAAACATATTATTTCCCTATTTACTGTTGAAATAACAGACAAAGTGCTTTTATTTATTGGTAAATATTGACACAGAACTATTTCTAAATAGGATATTTCTGTCAATTTCATAAATTAAAATAGTTAGATTCATTGATAACTTTATTAAGATTTCTATGTGGACTTTATTTAGGCATCATATCCCTTCATAATACCGACTGCCTTCCTGAATGCTCCAGTGTGTAGCCACAAAGTAGATCATATGCACAAAACATATATTGTACAAGTGGTTTATTTCGCGCAACATTAATTTTCACACTTAGTTCGCCTAGTGCGAAAATAAATGTAGTGCGAAAAGTGGTATGTATATTCCGCCGAACGTTAAAAAATCACAAGCACGAAAATTAAAGCGCTCGAAATGATTAAAAATAGCTCAAAATTAGACTTGCACGAAAATTACTGAGCGCAAAAATATTGACGTTTACAGTATCAGCTATCAAGATGGTAGCAATAAAATTTGTCGTACAAGTGTTGATTTTCTTGGAAAAACGTTTTTCTGATAAAAAAATAGTTTAAGGCAACCCGAGCTGTAAATGTGATAGTCAAGCTTAGTTTCAATCTATGAAGACAGTAGAGTTGGGAGGAAGCTGCAATATAGATTTTTTGCTGTCTTGTTTATAATCAGGTTAGTTGCAGTCTCGCTTCCTCCACTGCCATGTTTTTGTTGCAAGTCGATTTTTAAAGTAGCAAATCATAAATGGGGAACAATTTAGCTATGTTTAGCTCCTAATTGTTTAGTGTTTGATATGTTTGTATGTTTACAAGCTTAATAGTTCTGCTTTTCTGACTTTAATATGTTCACTAAAGTTGTCATGTGTTTGTTTATCACAAGTTGCCCTTGTCTTACTGAAATTTTGGCAAAAATAGCCTTCTGGGCTGAAATTGTCTAATTTTTTTGATCAATTATTGTATTAAGAGCCGACATGTCATATTTTCTCCTTAAAAGGGGGTGGAGCCTGGGTTAAATGAAACACATCATATAATGTTTAAAATGGGATTTAAAGAATGGCAGAAAAGGTGTAAAGGGGTCTGTGAGTTTTTCTCCAACCTCCCCCACCCCCTGGGTTGAGTCTTTGTTTTCAGCGTTTATTGGTGTTTAGTTTTGAGTTACATGTCCATGCTCCATCTCACAGGTTTTCACCAGTTTTCTTGTACATCTATAATCGGACATTCTCCCGATTTCCTGCTCCTAAATATTGGAAAGCTTCTTACCCATGCTTCTTAGAGAGGCTTTCTCTAATTTAGCCTACACATATTTCTTTGTATCAAAGATAGTGATAAATCCTGGTTTATTGATTCTATTTACAATGTATTACAAGCTTCACAGTAGAGGAAGATGTATCTAATTTAACCTGTCATTGCCAACACAGGCTTGCAGATCTTATAGGAAGACGGTAACCAAAAGTAAACAAGTCTAGAGAAATTTTAACAATGCTGTCGTTGGTGTTGATTGGATGTCATCGCTGATATTTGGTCTAAATTTAGCACATAATTGAAGCAATGTGTTTTGTTGATGTGGATTCCAATTTGACCTATAATGTGTATCAAAGATCGGTGGTATAGCTAAATAGAAATAAGCACAGGTGATTTATGGTGCACCATGCCTATATACTCTATAAACCTTGAAGTATGCAGCAAGCAGCCGATTAATGCAGATACACCAATATGACCATACACAGAAATAAATTAGTCCGTATTTTTCAAATCATAACCCAATCTGGCTGAATATTCAAATAAACATATGTTTAAGGTTTGTCCCTATGGTAGCAACAAAATTAGTCAAAAAATAATACCAAAATCATGAAAGTTACTTGCACAAAATATAACAATAAGCGGTGATTTGATCTTGATCAATCATTGCTAGTCTCTTACACAACACAAAAGCATCAGTTCATGTTATTGAATACAAGGGATATACTATGGATCTTGTAACAGAGTCTGATTGCTTGCTATATATAGTTCAAGATTTATTTATGCAGTGTACTGAGGCCACTTGTGATAACAAATTCAGAAACTTTGGAATTTCAAGTTGAGACCACTTAGAAGTACAATGTCAGAGACAAGTTGAGGCCACTTGAAATCTTCCATGTGGCCTCAACACATTGCAGAGCTCCAAGATAGGTATTCGCCTGAGGGGTACTCAAATTTGAAAATGATAGGTATGTCAGACGCGAAGCTCCGGAATGGGGGTCTACCAAACTGATTTTGAGCAAAAATTTGGCCCTTGAAACTGAATTTTGAGGGTCTAGTGAACTGAATTTTTTGCCGAAAATAAGCATCTGCGATAAAAAAAATATCACAATTTGTGATTAATTTCTGTAGTTGGAGCTAAAATGTTGTATTTTTCTTCAAAATGGGAGTCTAAAGAACTAAAAATGGATATGATTAGCGGTGTGACGGCCATTAACACAAATTTTAGGGATATGTAGATTGATTTGGATCTACACTCAAGTGTAGATTGCCCCAATGAGTTGTTGGTAAAACAACATGGTTAAATATAAGCACGAGTTGATTGATTTTGTTGTTTAAATTTTCATAGGTATCTTAACCCTCATAAATATTGTAGTTTTCTCTGGAAATTGAACCAGGGACCTCTCACACACCGATCACACATTTAGTATGGCTAGCTACAGGCAGTTACTGCGCTGGCAACGGTTTTGTGATCATGTCTATCTCTGGAGTATGATGTATTTGGATTATGTGATTTTATTAATTTTTCTGGAAAGAGATATTGTGTGATTCAGTAGGGTTAGGATAAGTGTTCCTGCTAAGGCCGTATGGTGTGCCATTGGCGCAAAAAGCAAAAAAATTGGTGCAACAGGTTTCTGAAAATAAAAGAAAAAGGTTGTTTATTTCTAGCTTTATTTAGCCAATTTTGAGCCTCAGCACGTGATTGTGGTGCAAGAACCTCATCAACCTTGTAGAAATTGTTAGAATTTGGCGCAAATAAAACCCATAGAGGGAACACTGGTTAGGAAAAGATAGCCCTCATTTAAAAATGCTTACAGAACAAGCTTTATAAACACATGGACACAGGATTTATGGGTCAAAATACTTTTTTCCTGCTGGAAGTGCATTCAGACATTTCAAGTGATCACATAATCAAAGACGGACCTTTTTTGTGAAAGGCAAAGTAATGCACTACTAGTCTCCGTTTATTTTTGGAGTTCCGAATTCAATGCTTCCTTGTTC
>JXSR01S013765.1:28258-41004 GCA_000969725.1 Ophiothrix spiculata
GGGCGGGTTCATCACTGAGAATGAGTGGGTGGGTTCATTAAAAAATGATGTGTTCCGGTTTTCCCCATCTATTTAAAATTGTATTAATATTGAATTTTATGATATTTTAGTATCTCTTCGTCAACCCGTTCCTGTCTGTTTCATATCACATATCTTATTTCTTATATGGTAAATATGCATGGTATGCTATGCATGCTGTCATGTAAAGCAAATTGAGAAATTTAAAATGATTACTGCTTCTTTGCATCATCCTTTCTGTTTTATATAAATGTATCCTATATTGTTTGTTTGTGTATGTTATCCCTGTTTATAATCTTGGTTCCGGTAAGTAACTCTGACATTAAGCATTGCTCAAATGAAATATACTATTAAATACTATATTTAGAAAGCATATCTCAATAGCGGAAGTTGCATGACATACAGGCCCTCATTGTACATTGCTTTCCTGTTAAATTTTTACGGCACATTTGCATACATTGCGACTGAGCCGTTGAGGTTTCGGGTAAAAATTTGTCCACAGCGTGAACAAGCTAAACAAGGAAGTTGTTTGAGTTGTGCATCAGCTACTATTTTATGTTAGATGTTACATGTTTAGCAAAATTAATACCCCTTTCAGACACACTAAAAAATTGTCTTAAGTTGATATCGAGTAACTCAACTTACGACTGTTCACACATGCTATGATTTTAAAATCGAATTGAAATAAACTTTTCTCGTTCCAGGTCAATGCGCTGTAGAAGTAAACACGAATTTAACTCGACTTACGATGACAGGTGTACACTCAACGACGACAACCGACGTCGGTTGTCGTCGTTAGTCGAGTTACATCGATTTACTAACGCGACTTAACTTGCTATTTAGCGAGTTGAAAATTCAATGTAAGACGACTTTTTGAAAGGCAACTTAAGTCGACTTAACTGTTCACACACAAGTGAATTTTGAACTCAATATAACTCGAATACGACTAAAGACGACTGAAGACGAATTTTTGGCTCTGTCTGTCTGTTAGTTTAAATTTTGTGAAATCTGGATTACATACAGGCTGTTTTTGTCATCTGCTAATTTTGATAAATGAATCCAGAACAAGATTGTCAGTGCTATATTATACTGTTGTATATGTACTGCCTTCAATTTCTCAAATTTGCAGTAGATTTCTCCAAAGTGCTCCATAATAGAGTTTGCAACATTCCAAGCAGAAGCCATTGGCCATTATCTCTGACATGATATACATTGCACCAACTTGGCAATCTGCCAGTTATATTTGATTTTTAATGTTGTCAATCAGGTAATGATACAGAAATATTAAATGAAATTCAATACATAGAAAAAGAGGCTTATCATAATGGTATTGTTGTTTATCCAATAGGTGCTATTGCCTACATTGTGGGCTTACTGAGAGAGGCCGTAGAAGACAAGGACAGAAGGGCGCAGGGGTTATCATGTACAGAACTAGCCCAAGGATTGGGGCGGATGGGTGTGTGCGACAGAAACAAAAGCAAGGTAGGTCTACAATTTCTGGTTCCTTGGTTTAAAATTGATGCCATAATTCTTAGAATCAGTATAGAACAAAAAATACAGGACTTGGGTTGCATTTAATGTCAATGTTACCTTAGCTGTTTACTGAAAATTTCTCTCAGAGGAATAATGGCACCGATTTTAATGAGTTTTGTCACATTTTGGTAAGTTTGCATTCAGTATATCTTTGTATGTTATCAGCTTGTATAAAACATGTAGGGATTGGTATCAGTAGGGATGTAGGTATCAGATTGGCTATTAGGACTAGGGAGTTTTTGATTTACACAATGTACTTGATCTATGATGGTTTATTGTATGCTGAATATCAGGCAGTGAGTGTGTTGTAGGGCTGAAGAATGACATACCACTGCATATACGGTTTCAATAATATCATTTAACATATCATGGAACACATGCATTGTTGATATCAAAGCTCCGTTTAACTGCATGGTGGCCAGTGCATTCAGATGTGGCTATCATGCTCGTAAATAAAAATGTGGAAAATGTGGCACATTCGGACATGTCATGCATTTGAAAAATCCTAACTCCTTTTCCAGGACTTGGTGTCAAACAGTGTATGAACTTGAAACTACAATCTTCTGCAAAACTCATTGGCACACTTATGCTATGTACGCAATGACAATGAAAAAGTTGGTGTATTTGTGTTAAATTGCTTGTGTGATCTTATAGAAAACTTTAGTTGATACAAAACTTTTCCAAACCCCCCTCCTCCCGCCCCTCCTAATTAAATCAATGTTGTGTACACGTATGTCTAAAATACTCAACATTGATTTCAGTGGAGCGGGGAGACATGGGAGAGTGCTTAATATCACTAAGTGTCCCAACAGTTTTGCTGAAGATTGTAGTATCACTTTTTAAGCTAGATATATATTTTTATTGAACCTTCAATTAAACAAAATTGACTAAGGGCTGACTTTTTAAAGGATAGTGGTGGATGGTCACATATACTTTACAAAATGATCTAAACCGGTTTGAACAAATTATATAATGTTGATAAGCTATTGCTTCCCTCAGAAGAGTTGAACTTTTGACTTCTAACACTATGAGAGTTGTTCACTGATAGTTCTGTGGTTTGTTAGAGTCAATGTCAACTTGGAAATGCTAATCAAGATATCTTAATAAAAGAAATTACATAAATGAAGTTCAAGACACTAAGTCTATCTCAGAGCCAGTCCCAATTAAGAATCACAATTATTCTGTTAACTTTGAGTTCAAATAATTCATTAATTTATAATAGCCAGTTTGGCTGACCTAAGATGTTTGTTGGACAATGAAGGATGTTGCTACGGACAGCAATTACACTTGTCAAAAACAATTGCGTGATTTAATTAAGTTGATGTTTATTGAAATTTGAGAGAAATCAGTCACATGTCAGAAGTATTCAATTTTTAGTTTTCTTAAATACAGTTTTTACCCGTTTGAAACTGATATTTGAGATGGAGTTTCACCTCCATAATTGGTTACTATACTTGAACATATAGACATTACATTTCAAAATTGGGATTTTTGTATTCTGGGTGTCACATGTTTAATCACTTGATTAAATATGAAAACAGGGTGATAAGAAGATGCAAGTTAGGGGTGGAAAAGTGGTACGGCACCTGAAAGGTGATTTTCAGTTGGAAACAAAGGAAAAACAACTAAGCCCAAGAACCGTGTGTGGTTTTTTTATGGGTGAAAAGTGGTGTGGCCAAAACCGTACCAGCCTACACGGTTTTGATCCCCCTGATACAAGTTATTACACAAATATTACCCATTTTGGCAAACTATTGTTTATTATCACAGAAATAAATATCCTTTCAGAGGTTCGGTAAAATTATTTAGAGAAAAAAATTGTAAGTTAATACTGCCATTAGAAAACATACAGTATTTTATATGATTGATATGTCATGTTCTCTGTGTTATGATGCTGATATTGAGATTTTTGACAGCTGTACAAGAAGAGATTGTTACCTGATACTTCCTTAAGATGTAGGCCTACTATGTTTGTCTGCAGTTACCTCAACATGTAGGCCTTGTGTATGTCTGTTGCTGAAAATAGGCCAACGTGTATGAGTCATTGTATGGTAGCATTTCAGGGAAGAAGGATTTGTCCTATTTTTGATACATTGATAAACTCACAAATACAATACATATGTGATTAAGAAACATCAAAGTGGTCTATCGGACCAATGCAGAATTGTGAATAAAAGGGCTAACTTTGAGCCAATTGATCCACACAGTGAAGTGTAGGCAACTGTAAAATATAAAAATGCTCCTAAAATCAAAACACCTAGGCCAATTTAACTAATATTTGAAATTGAAATATCTTAAGTGAGTGTCTTTCATATGACAGTGAAAACTAAAATTGAACCATGTATCTTTAAACTTACTGCTAAGAATATTGATGAGCTTGTTTAGGGAAATATATCCCAACACAGACAAATGAAAGCAAACCAAACTATCAAATTTGGCTATCATTCAGACCATGCATAGCAAGCATTGAATACACAACCAAGAATGCAAACGTTGGTATCATGATCAACCAGACCTTACAGATTTTTTATTTGCAATAACAATATCTAAATATAGTTATATGGTACAAAATTTAACAACTCCAAGCAAAGTTTATTAAAACAATAATTGTGATGGATATCAGCATACGCTATTTTTATAAACAAGTCATTGCTAAATGCTAAATACTATAATTGGCACTTATGGTTTAGCCACATTCAATAAGAGCATTTTGGGAATGACTTCCAGAAGGAAGTATTGAAGCATTCGGCATTAGCAAAAATCTTAAGCCACATTAAAGAAGAGTATTTCTTATCTTATCTTAAAGAAGAGCATCATAAATAACCTCCAGTTGAAATAGTAGTGGAGTGTTCAGCTTTAGCTGAATTTGTTTATGGTCTTGTTCCTCCTCTTTCAAGAAATCTATAGAAATTCGCGAAGCCATGAAAATACAAAAGAGGAGGAACAAGACCATGAACAGAGAGGAGGGGACATATTTTCTCTCGCGCGTATATATATGATCCACTTTTGACTACTGGGAAAAAGACTATCAAGAAAATCGATTGGATGGAAGTTACCCGGGAAAGTGGATTAGATGACCAGATCTGACGAGTCCTCCAAAGTGAAGGACGGAATATCTTTAACAATTTATTGATAGCGTTGTATTAAGAAGCTACATTTTAATATAAATTTAGAGGATTATGGTAATTTATTCAATCTAACACTAATTGAGGAAGTCTGATTAAAAGCACTCTTAGCTATAAAAAGCTAAATTTATGTATACACCAACTAAATATATCTCCTCTTTTTGTTAACAATCACTATTAATGAAATATATTAAATTTGTAAGTGTAATAATAGAATAATTGAACATTAATGTTCATTAGATAATCTTTCAAATCCTGTGTTCACCATATTGAGTGGATACTGCCGTCTAAACCGTTTTACAAAATACAAAATCTATGAGCACATGGTTCAGCCTTTAATTTTGTGTTATTATGACCGTATCGCCAACATAGTCCAGAGGTGACTGAGTCACACTTCTGCGGTCACTACATTATTATATAATTATAACTCTGACAACTTTATAAAGATTTCGCCAGTTACAACATCCTATGTTGGTGCTTACCCTGGGAATCTTGCCAGATTGTCTTGACACAAACAACATGGAGAATATTTCAAGAGTTTAAGCTTAAATGTTGTTATTGCTGGCATTGGTTGTTGCTTCTTCAAGCTTGTTCTTGGATTGGACCTTTATAGTCTTCTTTATCACTGATTTGGGTAGGGGAAGGTAATGCTAAAGTCACATATAGAAAGAGAAGTTGGCTGAGTTGCACACCACAGCACGCTAAAACCCACACAAGTGTAACCTTTTTTGGGTGCAAAAGGGAGTAAATGTTAAAACTTGAGTTACGTGAATGATTATAAAATGCAATTCTAGTCTTAAATCAAACAGGATCTATTTTAATCATGGCAAGAGTTCAAAATGTCTAAGAATAATAATATATAAAATATTTTGTAGCAAAATGGCAAACTGCTAAATAACAAAAGCGTCACTTACGATCCTCTTGGTACCATTCAAGGATGTACATTTCCTCTATTTGTTGGCCATTTTACAATATATTCACTAATTGGGTACTTGTTTGGGAAATCATTGTTTTATAGTTTGAAATTTGGTTTACAATTGATTGATTGAATGATAACAACAACATTTTTGCACACATGTCAAGTCAAACAATTTGTTCTGCCAATTTCCAAGGTATCACCCTATATTATATTAATAGCAATGTAGCAAATAATAATGTTCAAAGCACAACTGCCTGTTAATACCGCTGATGTCAGTAAATCGTCATTATCAGATGACTTCAACTGAGGGGTGCTCTCAGGCTAATATGAAACCTGGATTTTCACATAGATGTTCTACATAACAGCTCCCCAATATTGCTCTATGTCAGCAAAGCCACTTGGATGCGATTGGCTAAAACAGGGCGTACATATACTAGTTTACCAACTTCTTTATTTACGTGTACCACTTTCTCAGTTGCCAGCTTTAATGCATACAGAGATTGTGCTTTATTATTTAATTGATTGACCACAAATAAAAGATGTGAACATGTTACCTATATTAGAAGTCAGATCATTCAAACTCTTCATTAACTGTGCAAATTGACAAGGCGTTGATACAAATAATTATTTGGTTCATCTTAACATATAAACAAGGGTTGGGGTTACTGTGGACTATGTCATACGCACAACCTCTTTATTGTATGACGATAATATCATAAATGGAAGAATCTGTCATCAATTTTCTCACCAACAGAATCATGCACATTCAAAAAAAATTGTCAATTTTCAATCGATCCTTTTGTCAAATTTCTCATTTCTTTGCTACATAAATTTCTCCCGAAGTGCAGAAAGCAATAATGCTGTGGTCATCACACATTGCCTGCTGATGTTGTTTCAAGAACTATTTCAAGTAACAAAGACATCCACCCACCAAGGGCTACCCACTCCAGGAAGTAGTTCAAATTACTTGTTTCTTGAAATTGTAAAATGTAGATGTTAAATGTCAAGTAGCACGTGTTCTGATTGTCATTAGTCTTACATACAAGAGACATTTCTTATTAAGTTGCAATAACTTTTCAAAAGTTTGTTGACCCCTGTTGAAGTTACAGGTTTTTCAAGTAGTTTACCATATATTTGTAAATCAGTTACATTTTGATACTCAATGCAGTGCCATTTTCTCACAGTATTTTCTCTTTTTCAAATTTTCAACTACCTCATCATTACATTGTTCGTTATTTATTGTGTTAGTATTCTTTGTCAGTGACAATTGACGAAATATGTGCAACGTGTAACGCAACTGTTGTAACATTGGATTGGTGTGACAAAGGCTCATAAATATTGTCCAAAGGTTTGGGGAAGTTGATAGGAGATCCTTCATAAGTATGGGGTTAGCCATTTGTCTTTTGCCATCATCTTGTCATTGCTTTTGTCACCATGATTTTTTTATTTTCACATTCGCCACCTTTTGCCATTGTGTGAACTTGTTGCTATAATTGATGAAACCATTTAGGCGCATGCACTGTGCCTTTGGTTATCATACTCCATGTCATAAATTTCATGGGCATTTAGATTTCTCTCCTGCATCTAGCATAATCAGACTTCCTTTTAATTTCCCTATCCTAAGGACCACAATGAAAATAAACTTCCGAAAGGGCTTTCTTTTGGGTATCATATGGCATCAGTGTAAGCAAATTTTCTTCCTCTTATTCTGGACACTAATGATAGATGGCACAGCAAGTGTTATAAGTCTTATTGTCACTGACCTCAGTGATGTTAACTTTCAAGCAATAGTTTCAGATTGTCTGTCGTGGTGGTTGTACGACCAGAGTTACATCAAAAATTTCAAGTGGCAAACTCAGCCTTGTCACACCTTGAAAATTTTGCGACAAGCACGACAAGCCGATATATTGATTACCCTGTCGTGATGGTCGCAATGACATGTCGTTATGAGTTGGAATGAATTCAACTTTTCTTGCGACAGTAAGTACGGCAATATGCAAATGTGTCGTGGTACATTATGACAACTCAAAATTGCAAATTCCTGGACGTCTGCCACAACTACAAGCTTGTTCGTCTGCCTCAACGATAGCTACTCTGAAACCACCTTGACTGTATTACTGAGTGAAGAAGCAGAGATAGGATGTAATAATTACATGTGTGGTTTATCAAACATGACGTTTTGAATGCAGAATGAATATGACGTCATATTTCCTACCAGTTGCTATGACTAGCAAGATGGTCCAATATAATTCAGTTGGTAGTACCACAATATTAAATCGCAACTGATCATGACATTGACAGAATGTTAGTACATCTATTCAATTTTAATTTCAAATCATGATATGAAGTCAATCAAGTTATGGATGATTTTGTGATTTTTTCCCCATCACAATTCTCTTTTCTTGAACATCATTGCAAGGAAAATAGTCTGTATATGGTGTGTATCACATTATGTAAACCCTCTGTTGTTCGAGGCTCTTCTTTCATTTAGTTTAAAATTCTCCATGTATATAGATTGGTAGATTTGAATTTCTAAAGCCGGTTGAGCATGAATATAATGACATAAGTCATGATTACCACATGACCTTATAAACTAGCTTCTCTTTAATTCCCAGAACTAATCAAATTTCACAAGATCATCTGTTAATTGTAACAGATAAAATCTATCATAACCAGTGTTAATTTACACAAATATGACAAGATCTTGACTGTTTCCTTTCATTAGCTCATTTCCATGGCAACACATCCTGATGCTGTTAATTTGCCTCAAGGAGAATGGTATCTAGCCCAATCTGCGACTTTTGGCGGAACTCTTTAGTGCAGGATAATAATTTAAAGGCTGCTTATCTTGAGGACTTCAAATTTAATTATTTGAATCTTTTTGTAAGTCATTTGATCTCATGTTGGCACGTAATTTTGAAGATATGTATTAACAGGGCTTATGTTAGTTCATGGTACATACTTTGTCTTTCTCAATGACCCTTATTAAAAAAAGAGATGTGCATTGTTCAATGTGTAAATCACTATGTTGAAGCCATTCTGTAATTGGCATGTAGGGTAAAATTCTTGGTGCTACATTAAAAAATGCAACCAGTCTACAGTGACTAGCATTCTAGCAACCCTACAGCTTTAATGGGGCACCTGTATAAATTTGAGGGTTAGGGTCTTGGTGTTTCATGAATATGGGCCCTGTGGTCGATTTCACTAACATTACGATGCATCGTAGCTAACGAAGGGTTCAGCTCGTAACTACAACTAGACTTCACAAAGTCGTGAAAACCCTTCGTAAGTGTTCACCGCATCGTACGGTATATGATTATGCATTAGAAAAATCGAACCCTTTGTTAACGATGTGTGGGGTCAAGAGGTGTTTATAGCTAACGATGGGTTTTGCTCTTACGTTGGGTTAACGATGCATTTTAACTTTAGTGAAATCGACCCCTGGTGCTTTTGTATTGGGACCTGTATATCATGCATTAACGAAAATGTGTAACTAGGGTATTTTTTTCATGTTCGGTATATGCAAGTAACATGATTAGACAGCTACAATTGGAAACTAGGGTATCATAATTAAATTACTTAGATGCAAAATGGTATTTGGTCTCCAACATTCAATTCACTCCTTGATCCTCCCCTGGACCTCATCTTACACCCACTAGTCCAACTATGCTCATCAATTCAATCCTCGATCCTCCCCTGGACCTCATCTTACACCCACTAGTCCAACTATGCTCATCAATTCAATCCTCGATCCTCCCCTCATCTTACACCCACTAGTCCAACTACTTTAAAATCTCGATATAGTGCCCCTTTTCCCAGTTGCCATTTTGTGCCATATTTTTAATATGGTTTAAAAGATATGAAATTGATTGCCTGTGTCTGATATATAATGAATGTAACTTTCATTTTAACATCTGATTAGTGATGTAGACCTGTTGGTATTGTGGTAAGAAACACGTTTATGAGCAAAACATGAGGTGCACTATATCGAGATTTTAAAGTATGCTCATCAATTCAATCCTCGATCCTCCCCTGGACCTCATCTTACACCCACTAGTCCAACTATGCTCATCAATTCAATCCTCGATCCTCCCCTGGACCTCATCTTACACCCACTAGTCCAACTATGCTCACCAATTCAATCCTCGATCCTCCCCTGGACCTCATCTTACACCCACTAGTCCAACTATGCTCATCAATTCAATCCTCGATCCTCCTGTGGACCTCATCTTACACCCACTAGTCCAACTATGCTCATCAATTCAATCCTCAATCCTCCCCTGGACCTCATCTTACACCCACTAGTCCAACTGTGCTCACCAATTCAATCCTCGATCCTCCCCTGGACCTCATCTTACACCCACTAGTCCAACTATGCTCATCAATTCAATCCTCGATCCTCACCTGGACCTCATCTTTCACCCACTAGTCCAACTATGCTCATCAATTCAATCCTCGATCCTCCCCTTAACCTCATCTTACACCCACTAGTCCAATGCTCATCAATTCAATCGTCGATCCTCCCGTGGACCTCATCTTACACCCACTAGTCCAACTATGCTCATCAACCTTCTTAGGCACTTAATCCCTGATAATGTTGGCCTTAATAGGGGAAGTAATAAAGTGAACAGCTTCCTCCCCTGTTTAGGCCATTTCCCCCTTCCTAAAACTGGAAGCCTTTACGCATAACCTTATAGCTTGAAAATATGACAAAGTAGACCAAATACCTTCTTCCTCCAACCCAACCCAAGTAAATCTCATTAACAAGTTTAAACCCACCGTTACAACTGATCATGAATGAGTAAGAAACAGATTTGTTATTGATGAATTAGGTTTTTAATTCTAATTTTGTTAGGGGAAATACCATTTCTTGATTTAATTCATGCATTCATCTAAGGGAGAAAATGACAACCCATCTGGAAAGCCATCCATTGTGGTTTATGGTGCATTCAAGAGACCAGCGATGAAGCGCACTTCTCGTAGCGCGTGTAAAGACTGCGTATCGAGTGATGTTGCTTTGATGAAATTGCTTGAGTCAGAATGCACCATTGCTAGTATACTCCTGCGGTCTTTAGAGCTCTTTAGTCAGACACATGAGGCTTGGATTTAGATTCTTGTGTTTTCCGTTCACCACACATTTTTGTCATTTACCTTTTCTCTTTTATCTGTTTGAGGTTAGTCTCTTTTGCACCATCTTTTCCTGTCTAGGTTTACCTGGTTGGAGCTAAATCGTCATGTGAGTGCAAGAAAGTCGTATCTGCAATGGCTGCCGTATGTTATATTCATTAAACACCTTATCACTAGAATGTGAAAAATCACTCGAAATTTCAATCCCATATGTCAGAGGCTCTTAAAATGGTTCTTACCGTCAATTTCAAGAGCCACTGACCCAAGACTGGACATCATAAAGTGTGCAATTCAAATTTATGACAAATGGCAGCTATTGCAGATATGACTTTCTTGCACTCACATGGCGAAATGGCCTAAGTCAAAATAGAGATACATTGCTGTCCATTTGCAATTAAGAGTCACAGTTTGAAATTCAGGCCGTTTATTATAAAGAAGGAAATTTGTTAAAACATTGTCATCTAGCAGATCCAGAAATTTTGAATATTTTTGGAATACCGAAACTGGTGATGTAATGAAAGATAGGAGACTTTGCCAAAGGAGTAATGACCGGGCTCATAAAGTCCATCAACTTTTAAGTACAAACCAAACTATGCAGTTATTTATGAAGAATTTGCATGTACAAATGAAGCATACACCATAGATTTACAGGGGAGATACTAGACTCATCACCATTTTTATTCTGACATGGAGACAAAATTGGGGGTATTCAGATTATTGCCAATGATGCATCGCATCTTGTCCTAATGCACAAATATTTAAAAAAAAAAAAAAAAAAAAACGTTTTGGTGTGCAGGTTGGCGTATCATCCGCGTAAAGTATAATTTGGGCGGTTTGTCTCACGCGCAACTGAATCTCGGCACTCGGAGTTGATTATGACAGTGGACCCGAATACCTCCAATTTGAGATCAATGGCTGACAGTGCCATTACTAGGCTGGTATACAAAATCCAGTATCTCCCCTGTAAATCTATGCCATACACACTAATAGATTTGCACAACATAGATTAACGCAACTTAACAAGATGATTACACACTAACTTTGGTTTGCGCTTCTTGGTTTTTGGAGTATAGTTAGGGTAAAATTGTCTAGGATATCCAAAAGGAAAAGTGTCAAAACATGCTAAGGGTTAAAAGTGTATCAATAAATTGAACATCTACTGTATTATACGAGGAGAGTGTAAATATCTGTGTTGTATTATGCTGAAATCTACAACAAATGGAGAGCAAATTTTATTTGGAAGTATCCAGAGAGCTGGTTATTCCCCTTGAAAATGATAACGCTGAAACTTCTATATAAGGAACAATTTCTGAGAACTTGACCTTCATTAATAGAAGCTATTAAGTGTCCCCTTCCTCTACATAGGGCATCTTATCTTATGGGATTCACCTGGAGACTAATAAAGTGTCCTCACTTAATTGAGGTTAACACTTCAGCCACAATATAAGGTCAAGTTGAAGACATCGTACATCCTCACTTAAGCTTACACCAAAAGTGTGATTAAGGTCTGGTTGAAGACACCCTACGTCTTTGAGACAATCTGCTTTACTATTTAAAGTGGTTTAAGCTGCCTGACTGGTGAGAAACATTTCAATGAATTAATGGGATAGGATCTTAAATTTTTTGCCAATGCTTTGGGAGAGTATTCAGATTCAGATTAATTTATATCAGGGATGGTTTTGCAATGCTTTTCCAGACTTATCATCATGAATGAATTGTGACAAAGTTTTAAAAGCAAGCATGGATGTTTCCTGATACACTTGATGCCTGCCTGAATCACAGATGCTATTGGGTATCATTCAATGCTATGAATTTTCATAGGAATGCACAGACCTTGTCCAGATCCCTCTATCAATCCCACCACTGTCCAACCTCCTCTGATCTAACCAAGTCCCAGCGCCACAGCCAATACCAATAATACCAATTCACTGACGCCACTTATCAAGAAAAAGTCTCTTGACAAAGAAACGCATAAAAACTATCGTCCCGTCTCGCTTCTATGTTTTCTTTCCAAACTTTTGGAA
>JXSR01S013766.1:5657-29049 GCA_000969725.1 Ophiothrix spiculata
CTTGATCTTGCTATCTTGGATTGTGCATCTCGAAGGGTACGCTCACTCTCAAGTTTCTCGGCCGACTCCAAGAGGGTGTCGCAGAATGTGCCGCCAAACAGCACATCCCGCTTCTCAGGAGTGGCCTTGTTAACGGAGGCAGCAACCTCCTCCGTTAACTGAGACTTGAGCGAGGAACAGACATTTTCTCGCCTCAAGAAGTCTATGCGGCGGGTGAGTAACAAAGAAGCCTCAACCTGCCGGGTCACCAGCGTTCCCAGAACGGTGGCGTCCTCCATAGACCTCTCCGTATTTCCAGCCGTGATCTGTTTGCACAGATCGTGAGCTACCATCATGGCGAAGGATCCAAGTCTGGTACCAACGGTTGTACCTCCGTCAAAGAGTCTCAATTGATCCTCCCAGAACGGAGAGTACTGGCTAAGGGAAATCCTGCCACCCAAAGGTAACCGCGACGCAATATCCTCGTCGATGACGGGAGACCTCAGGAGGGAGTCATAGAACTCCTCCGTGGTGCGTAGAGTCTGAGCATATGACTTCACATGGAAAGCACCAACCTTCTGAGGCACTCGACCCGAGCGCTGCCAAAGCAATCGGGTAGCTCATGGCATGGAGCAGGCCGTGTACCGCGGAGGAGGGTTGAAGTCGTATCCTACATCCAGATCGAACTTCTCTCCCCCCGTCCACCACCTCGGGTCTGCACTGCAGGTTCAAAGAACTAGCTATGCGTGAAATATCCGGTGTGAACGCCGGTAGGCCGGAGTCACTGTCCTCCGCGGCTTTTGCCCCTGACAGAGTGTTCTGGGACGACTGGACCGGAGACTGATGTCCAGCGACAGAGCCCTCTTCCTCCTCGACCTCCGACTCCGAGTCCGACTCAGTGCCAGTGGGAGAATCTGCAGGGGTTAGCTCGGGAGGCGAAGCCAACGCAGTACCCACCACCTGAGAGGTAGGCACCGTGCTGGTGTGACCCTGGACTGAGCCTGTGGCCGCAGCGGGTATCGTTGAAGGACAACGAACCATAGCAGCAGGTACAGTCCCCCTCGCTGAGGTCCCACTTTCACGCTAATTAGTTTCAGTCAACATCGTAGAGGTAATCAGACCCCAGTTATATAGTTTAACAAACAAAATATGTTTGGTCATAATAACCAGGCATAGTAATTTTAAGTAACTAATTAATGACTTTACTGGGATAATTAATGAATCTTAAAGTAAACTTGACTTGGCCCTTGTTTCTAGATTTAAGTATTTTGCCATAACATTGCAAATGGCGTCAGTTATAGCCACAGAACTAACCACTATAAACATTGCAAATGGCGTCAGTTTAATCCCAGCCCTAATCGTTAACTCTTGATGATATGGTTATTTTGCTGCTTTTATATGGAACATTCATCCAGCTTCTTCGCAATGAGACCTCCATGACCATAATCCTTACATTATTCCTGTCCTAACCATAACACTACACATCTTGATGCTAATTAGTTTGGGAGTCAAACTAATTCCCAGCGTGTATAATTGGTGTGAATAACCACTTCCCGTTCATCCTCATCCACTGCCTTGTTAAATCTAAATGTTACATACCTAGATTTACTAGTGACATACCTATAGCGGATGAGGTTGCTGCTGTCGTTGCTGAACCCATTGATCTTGGTATACCTGTACAAACAATAAACGCATATAATTATATACTGACAATACCTGTCAGGACCGTAACACAGATTGTGAGGGTTTACCTCGAAAAACATTGATTAACAAACGGATCCTGACATTTACATCTCTGTGCTAATTAGTTTGGGAGTCAAACTAATTCACATCGTGTCTTGGTGTGAATAACCATGTCCCATTCATCCTCATCCACTGCCTTGTTAATCCAAATGTTACGTACATAGATTTACTAATGACATACCTATAGCGGATGAGGTTGCTGTCGCTGCTGAACCTCGAGCTCCTACACCCATTGATATTGGTATACCTGTACAAATAATAAACACATATAATATATACTGACAATACCTGTCAGGACCGTGACACCGATTGTGCAGATTGACCTCAAAAAACATTGATTAACAAACTGTCGTAGTGATCTTAAAATGACATTTGCTGACATTGAATCAACTTTCTGAACATTTTTGTCATTTAAACTTGAAGAACGTTGACCACAGTCCACCCAGTAACTTTCACAGCACAAGGCTAACCCTTATAAAATATAAGGACTGTCATTCTGAGCTTGTTGTTGCTCTTCTTCACTTCTTCTTACAGATGCAGCATGAATGTCATGACTTGTCTCTCTCTGATTCTGCAAATTCAAGATTCGAAACGCTTTGGCTTTCAGCCTTCGTGGCCTAGCCTTGCCAATGGACCCCTCCTCCAACATTATTTTAGAGTACATATCCTCTTTAAAGTCGCTGTCTTGGAAATGCCTGCTGCAAATAAAGTGATTTCTAAAGTCATACTTCTTCAAGCTTCCATTCCATTTGATTTTGCAGGCCACCATCTACTTCATACATGTCTCGAGATGATGATATTTCTTATTGCCTTTACTATTCCCATGAGGTGCTTGTCAAGATGATGTTCACTACCAGAAAAATAATATGAATAAAAACACATTTAGACAAATGTCCTTTCCAATTTTCAACTTCATAGGCCTTTCTATAAAAATCTTGGCAATTACCATGTTTGAAATGTTGAGTAATATTTCTTATTGCCTTTACTATTCCCATGAGGTGCTTGGTCAACATGATGTACACTACCAGAAAAATAGTAATGAATAAAAACATGTTTAGATATATGTCCTTTCCAATTTTTAACTTCATAAGCCTTTCTATAAAAATCTTGGCAAATACCATGTTTGAAATATTTACACCATAGGATATATTCACTCTTTTAAATCTGTATAATGACTTTTGAACGTAGCTGTTTTCCAAACTTCTGATTTGTCCATCGCTGTTCCTTTTGTATACCCTGCCTTTTGTGCCTATGTTAAAGTTTTCCCAGTTGTCATCAAACAGGTAGTCATTCCGATCCTTTAAACATGATGTGTCAGCTAAATATGCCAAAATGTTAATAGATTGCAGCAATAGTAAATGACATTCTACATTTGATGGTCATAACAAAGAACGGCTCTATGTTTAACTAATTCTACGTTATGTACAAAATGAGGATGTTCAGTGGAATGGATAAGAAATTCCTAAAACTTTTTCTTGCCTGAAGTACATGACAACATTTGCTTGTTGGTTTTGGACAAAGCTTCATTTGCTAGTTTCACACTTGATGTTTCTTTTCTCTGTTTAACTTATTTTACGTTATGTACAAAATGAGGATGTTCATTGGAATAGATAAGAAATTCCTCAAGCTTTTTCTTGCCTGAAAAACACGACTCTCTATTTATCTAAAATCGGGAAAATCGTCCTTACGATTTTTATCTGTTTTTCATTTCTGGGATAGTATGATGGTGCCTCTGTTCCACCTAAACCATCATCTTGTTAAAAACTTCATCATAAATAGACATCGGTCCTACCTGTGTTGATAGTACTACTTTTATCAGGGATTTGGTAATGTTGAGTAATATTTCTTATTGTCTTTACTATTCCAATGAGATGCTTGTGTAACATGATGTTCACTACCAGAAAAATAGTGTTAACTTACTATTTTAACTTAGGACATCAGCCTTTATAAAGAATTCTTTGGGTGTAATAATGTGTCCAGTGGTTGTTGCTTGCAGACTGGTTCGCCGTGTGATTTTGCAAAGAAATTCCACTCCATTCGAATTCCGAAATTCTCAAGGTGCCATCACTAAAGTAATGTATTATGGAAGTACAGGGAAATTTGACTTTCATGAACGTTACTAGATCAAGAATGAACTTGTGCACTGTTGTTCTCCAACATTGCAACTTGTTGCAACACAGGCACTTCAACATTGCAACTTGTTACCTTCATTTTCTCTGAAGTACACTGCAAATGGGTGAAGCGTTGTCACCACATGTCCACACATATTGCACTTCCTGACAGTTGTCACCATCACCAAACCAGCAGAAGTCCCACATGCAAGCAAGGTTTCTAATCTTCACTTGGTAGGCTCATCTGTTCCAGTGTTACAATGTCACTCAAGATTAGCGATTACGTAAGTACATTTTCAATGCCTCCCTAATTTGAAAGGGTCCTTCCCCCACTTGTTGTCTTTGACCTCCGATGTGGACGTTGTTTACACGGAATAGCCACTGTTGGTAGAAGGGGTCGACAAACGTCTCACAAATGTTTTGGAGTGTGCAGCATGCTTGTACCAGCGGTCTGTTGAACTCAAGCATGTGGTCATTTTGCTTGTTGAGTATTCTCCACCTTCCTTTCAGACAACCGAAGGCATGCTCAACCACGAATCGCTCCGAAGACAATTTCATGTCAAAATGTCTTTCTTCAGGAGCAAGTCCACCTCCTGTATAACCTTTCATTAAGTTTGTCATCAGTGGGTATGCAGGATCCCCCAAAATAAGAAGTGGAATATCATGACCTGCAATGCGCCGAGTTGTATTAGGAAGCAATGTTCCTCCTACCATGCGTCCACGCAGTGGGGACAGTCGAAAGACTCTCGCATCATGAACACTGCCAGGATATCCAACGAAAGTGTCAATGAAAAGGCCATGTGCATTGATGACTGCTTGGAGGACTATGGAGTAGAAAGATTTTCTATTGAAATAGTCCTCTTTTGACTCTTGGGTGCTCTGATCGGTATATGAGTGCCATCTATAGCACCCACAACTTGTGGAAAACTATGCCTTGTGTGAAATTTCTGAACACCATCTTACACCAGCTTAAGAAAATGACATCCCCACACAGATTATATGTGGTCACAATGTACAATCCTTTCAAGTAAGAAATGTCTATCTTCTCCAATGCTTCATCAAGTATAGTGTCAACTTGCCAATTGTTTATATTTCAAACATAGATGAACCATAGAATAATTTTCTTTTGTTTGGGTATCCCAGGCCTATGTAGTAATCGTACGTGTTATATGTGGCTGCTCTTATTCCATAGATTTGAAGATAAAAGAACTGACATTCCCACGCAGATTATATGTTGTCCCAATGTACAATCCTTTCAAGTAAGAAATGTCTATCTTCTCCAATGCTTCATCAAGTATAGTCTCAACTTGCCAATTGTTGAGGAAGTGCATCAGCAACTCCAGCACAACTCGGGTCAGACATACGGCTCGGATGATCGATCATACATTCAATAGGAGCCTCGTGTAGCTGTGTCAGAATGTTTGCGGCATCTTCATTGCAACACAGCACTCTTTCACTGTAGGCATTTCTCGGCAATTGTCACATTGACACAAGAGGGTATTGCCTAGTCTCCCCTCTGGGTCATCTTTGCCAGAATCATTTCCCACTGCCGGTCCAGCACCATCCATTCTGGCAAGCTCCTCGTCAGTAAATTCTGGTTCTTGCCAGAGTTTGTTTGTTTAGTCAAATCATGTCAAAACAACAATTGTGCCTATATTTGTTTATATATATAAAGAAAATTGAAAAAATAATCGAATAAGCTTGATTTCACTTGGAGTATCACTTTCAAACTTTCTCTATGTAAACATCCAACATGATTGAAATGAATACTATGTCCAATGCAATGATAGAAGTTTTATCAAATTGCACAATAAAAAAGTGTGTAATTGTGAACAAAGTATGAGAACAGTTTCATACTTATTATTGGACTGAATGTTTGACTATATCAACCTGCTGTGACTATAATACATATCCTTTAGATTTCATATTGAGGCTGGCCCTTTCTCCAGTTTCTTTCTTGCAAGGGTCTTCTGTGTTTAATCTAGTGTCTAGGGTCTAAATCCTGTTGTGACTATAATACATATCCTTTAGATTTCATATTGAGGCTGGCCCTTTCTCCAGTTTCTTTCCTGCTGTGACTATAATACATATCCTTTAGATTTCATATTGAGGCTGGCCCTTTCTCCACTTTCTTTCTTGCTGTGACTATAATACATATCCTTCAGATTTCATATTGAGGCTGGCCCTTTCGCCAGTTTCTTTCTTGCTGTGACTATAATACATATCCTTTAGATTTCATGTTGAGGCTGGCCCTTTCGCCAGTTTCTTTCTTGCAAGGGTCTTCTGTGTCTAATCTAGTGTCTAGGGTCTAAATCATCATGTGAATGCAAGAAAGTTGTATCTGCAATGTCAAGTGACAATTCTATTACAAACAGAGGATGAAGAACATTTTTGAAATGTATTCAAGAAGCACATATTTTCTGACTTTGTTTATCTTTCGCAGCATTTAAATTATCAGGTAGATCTTTATTGTTAAATTTCTTGAACAATCTACTCTTACACATGTCACATATACAACCTGTGCTGGTAATGGAAGAATGTGCCTGTTTAATAAAGGTAATGAACTCTGATTTTTTCATAGAAATAAGATGATGGAATCTTGTGTGTGGTTTTGAGCATATATCACAGGGGCCACAAACATCTTTTGAACAAGGACGGGTATTTGATTTCCGGGGGTTTTTTTTGCTTTCTACAATATTATCACCATGAGCTCATCTTCTTTTCCTTGGATGATTTAGGATACACAACATTTTTACCTTCTAAACAAGGTGACTTTCGCGGTGATAACTCACCAATATGTTTAAATGGGGATACATTTAAATTCATAGATGAATCCCCTGACTGTTCCTTTACCCCTGTGATATGATATTACAAATAAAACAGAAAGACTAATGGCATGCAAGAAATACAAACAATAGTGCAAATTTTGGCTAGTGTCCACATGTACATTATATATCTCTGGCTCTGCAAGAGTTGAACGAGATGTCTCACTATGATATGTGGATTGTGGTTATAGCTGAGGTTCTTCAGTTCACTTAAGCTCGATGTCCGTCTCCAAGGTGCCTTTCCAAATTTGTGGTCTTCTTTAGATGACTGCAATAAAAAAACACAATACAGTAATTAAAGAATATTCAGCCGGCCAACATAGTTATCAGTATAAAAGAGGTTCAGATAAAAGAGGTTGTACTTTTATTAGGCCTAAAATCTGGGTACCCGCCCGTCATGAGCTTACCTGGGTACAAAATCTGCCGACCGATTAGCCAAACTGGACAATGAAATCATAGAATTTTGAACAAAACATTTTGTGTTCAACAATTTATAATAAAATCATCTGATCGAAGTAAACATGATAAATTTTGGACAGGTTTTTTTTTGTCCTTTCTTTTTAGTTTTTTGACTAAGCAACGGTGGCACCATACAGGGTGGATAATGTTGCTGTCCATGTGGTTTAGTTGTTATTACTCTATAAATTTCTTTGGTGAATTCCTCGTACCCTTCCCTGGTAAGATGAATTCCATCAGGTGATTAGAATTTCTCATTTAGGCCTAATTCACAACCAGCATCTACCAATGTAGCAATATTTATGTATTTCGGTAGTTCAATATGTGTGTAATACCTAGCACCATCTAGATCGACCCAGTCAAATCTTTTGATGACGGATATGCTTCATTTATTGATGCTATCAATTTCTTCATGTCATCAAGAGTTCTCTGCATTGCGGTATATCTTAAATTGTTGGTCGCAATATGAATAAATATTTTGTCCGGAACCGGTAAAAGTTCATCCATATTTCTAAAATGACTATACAGAGATATGGTGGCACCACGATGACATTTGACAATAAACACTCCCGGATAAGAAATTATGTCCTCGTGAATATATTTTGTGAGTGAATCTCCAAGAATCAGTACTCTAGAACCAGGACCAGCTCCACGAACTGGACCTGCGAGAACCTATAATCAAAATCAAGAGAAAAATAATTCATGTTAGTAGTGGGCCTTCAAGTTATTGCAAAATAATAATTGCTTGGCCATAATTAAATTTAGCTAAAATGTCATCAGGAGGACATTTTATATCTTCTATCATGACCAATGGAGAGTTTTCATGAATAAAAAAAATCTTGGAATGCGCATTGTAACAATCAGGGAATAAATACCTTCAGGATCTTCAATGATGTCCAATTCAAAATAATAATTGACCAATAGGAGTGAACTAGAATCTTCAACCAGCTGTGTCAAAATAAAGCGAAGCAGCCTTTTTGAATAACAATGTTTTTGGCCAACTCACAACTGAAAAGTTCCACCTGAATTGTTTGATGTAACTTTAAAAAAGTCTACGCAATTGGCTTTTTACACTGACAAGGAGAAACAAACAAACAAAGAAAAAGCAAGCCAACATAAAAATCAATGAAATTTAACCTAAACTGCCATTAAATCAAGTGGGACCACAACCGACTGCACGTGTGCTGCCACAAGCACTGCCACAAGCACAAGGTCTGGGGTGGGGGCATTTGTTGCAAGTTATCTTTCTTGGACTTTATGAAAATGATCATTGTTTTTCGTGACACCTTTTGTTTTGTATCTGGCCTACCATAATATTTGACTACCATGGTGTAGGGTTTTCCAACATTCCCCCTCTCACCCACTGTGACAATACATATTCTGATCTGCAACATACTGATTTCTTTCAGTACCAAATGACAGCTCTAGAAGTGCCTGAGAAGCAGGACCTTTAGTCATCAGGACAGGTCAGAGCACACCATCTTCACCTGCTTTCCAGCCATGATCATTTATGGCAAGTCTTGCTTTGATTCGAAGACCTTTCTCTAAATATAAGCTTGATAATATGTTCGTTTTACATGTTGCAACAGGTTGTCAGACATTTGTGGAAGGACATTCACTTTGTTTTTGCATCTGACAAAACAACCAGTACCTAACATTATCTGATCTTGTTCCAGCTGTAACGGCACCGAAACTGGTCAAGGCTACAAGAAAATTTGTATTTATGGGGGATTCGTTGGCGCAACAGAACACGCCGGATGTTACCTGTTAATGGACTACAACCTTAGGAATACAATAAACTCACATGTACTACATATGTTATCTCATCTTTACTTGATTAGTTTATTTCTTTATTCTCATAAACCAGTGCACTAAATCACATTCATGTACATAACTTGAAGCAAAGTACCAAAGTAATATAAAGTACCAAGTATCACAAATAAAGTAACGCAAAGTAACGTACAGCATGTAAAGGACTAAGCATGTAAAGCACTAAGCATGTAAAGTAGAGTAATGTAAAACAGAGTAAACCGAAACCTCAGTTTACTTATTTGACTTGTAGGTGGATGCTTCTCTTCTTATTGTCCAATGCAAAAATAATATTAACTCACAGAGCATAAAGCTACAATCAGGGAAGAAAGTCTTGGCACAATTATCTGTGAATGTCATTGATTTTGCACGCTTTCCCCGTCCCCCACTCAATGTTGATCCGTACACAAGGATCATCTTTACATCCAACATTGAAACAGGGGTGAGGAAGGGGATGGTCAAAAGAGAAGAGTTCTTCATTGCCTTCAACTTTATCCATCTCTTACTGCAATTTCTAGTGTTTTAAACGGATGAATGCACCTGAAAAGACTGTAGTATTCCAACGACTTTTTTCCCTGATTGTAGTTGTTTTGGTCACACAGACTATCACACAGAATGAACAATTTTAGACAAAGTATTAGATTTTAAAGTGGCCTGTGAGGGGTTTCTTACTTTGATATCAGTGGCTAAAAATCACTCGGGCGTATCAGTTACCTAACTCTAAAGAACCTAACCACTGTTTACAGAATGGGGGCGCTAAAACTATTTAAAGTATGGCCTACATGTTTTATTCTGATTGATTTTAATATCCCATTACACAGCCCCCCTCCCAGAGTGTGACGTCCTCGGCACACACATAAGTAGAATTGATGACAATATATTGTGTGCCACACATCAAAAAATGGCTCCAAGACATTCATAGCAATGTCCTTTACCTTTTGGCCCCTGGGGTTTTCATGGAAATTGAATGCCATAATATAGCCACTAACATCACACAGAGTATACAACTTTAATCCACATTTGATAGGCTTTCCTTTCATAACAAGGTGCCATTTTACTTCCAGGTATTCCTTTGCTTCGATCAATATTTCCTGATACAAATGCATTTTAAGGCATTTTGTTTAAATGGTAGCCATAAATGTGTACCAAGTTAATTTCAAGGTCCCATTACTTCTAGGTGTTCTTTTGCTTCAATTGTTTTTCCTAGTCTGAAAAAGCCAGCATTTATTTTAATTGTAAGTAAACATTTTGCACCAAATCTTGTGAATTACAAATTTTAAGTGATTGCGAGCACATGTTGGTCAGAAATGCATGTGCACCAAAATGATTTTCAAGTTCCAATTTGATTTTAGAACAACAAAGTTCCAGTTTATTTCAAATGTTCTTTTGCTTCCATCAGTTTTTCTTTCTTTCTTTTTAAAACAGTCCTGAAAATGTCTTGATTACATATTAGTCAGAAATGTGCACCAAATCATGTTTGTGAATTTCAAGATTCCATTTTACTTCTAGGTATTCCTTTGCTTCGATCAGTTTTTCCTGATCTAAAATCATGCGTCGATTTTATTGGATTTTGATTAAATAGAAGTCAAAATTGTGCACCAATTCTTATGATTTGCAAGGTTCCAATTTATTTCCAGGTGTTCTTTGGCTGCAATCAGCTTTCTTGGTGTAAAGTAAAGTCTTGAATAAGGCCAACATTAATTTTTAGTTGATAGTGATCACATGTTGATCAAAAATGCATGTGCGCCAAAATGAGTTTCAAGTTCCAGTTTACTTCAAGATATTCTTTGGCTGCAATCTGCGATCACTTGTTGGTCAAAAATGCATGTGTACCAGAAATTAGTTCCAATTTACTTCCAGGTATTCCTTTGCTTCAATCAGTTTTCATGGTATAAAGTAAGTCTTGAAAAAGGCTAACATTGATTTTGATAATGATCACATGTTGGTCAAAAGTGCATGTGTACCAAATGAGTTTCAGGTTCCAGTTTACTTCAAGATACTCTTTGGCTGCTATCAGTTTTCCTCGTATAGAGTAATGTCTTGAAAAGGGCTAACATCAATTTTAATTGATTGTGATCACATGTTGGTCAAATGAGTTTCAAGTTCCAATTTGATTCTAATCTAGGACAACAAAGTTCCAATTTATTGCCAAATGTTCTTTTGCTTCAGTCGGTTTTTCTTGGTATAAAACAAAGTCTGAAAAATGTCTTGGTGACATGACATCTAAGTCAGAAATCTGCACCAAATCCTGTTTGTGAATTTCAAGGTTCCATTTTACTTCTAGGTATTCCTTTGCTTCGATCATGATAGCAGTTTTGCGGTTTACTAGTTCTTATTTGATCCACAGCTTTTATCAAATGATTCACAAGAAGATCATGGTTGGGAGACTTGATACCATCTTGAATGTATACAGCTGCAACAGCAATGTGTGGTGATGATGTGGGTATTTTGGGATGTTCTAGTTTGACCCACATTACTTCAAGTTCAGGAGGTACAGATATCTCACCCATAAGTTCAGCTTTGATGTTGTCTTTAACATAAATCAGCACATCGCCACCCTTTCTGTCTTGACGACACTTACTAAAGGCATTAAACTTGTCCAAGGCAAATTCTTCTGGTGCAGAATCTGCTTGCACCCAGGATTCTGTAATTATGGCGACATCAGATTGATTGTTGCTAGTTCATCCATTTTATTCATAACAGACCACGTATTGGAAAGAAAGAAACGTGGTAGGAAGGATGACCTTACACATGAGTCATTGGCGTTATTACTGATGGAAACTGGCTGCAATCAGGTTTTTTTGGTGTTACTTAGATACATGCACAGTTGTGGAAAGGTGTTACTTACCAAAGGGAAGGTAAATCTTTGCCGAATTTCTTCACTACCCCAAAAGTATTCGTCTGTTCCATCTTCTGCCCCATCCGTCGAATACTACTTGTAGCTCATCTCCATTCAACTCAATAACCTTCCCCCTTGCCCAACGCTTCTCACTATCAATTGCATCTATGAGGCTTCCCTTAGAAAATTCCATGACAATAGGTCTAATGATGAAGCGTGATGGTATATCCAAGCCAAGGAAAACAATACAGTATGTAGCAAGATTTAAATGTAAGTGACATGGATTTAAATGCTCTTACTGCTCTGTGGCTAGAAACCAGTGAACTTGAACTTATACCAGGGGTCACCTGAGTGGGTGGATTAGTAAGGAAATTATAGTAAGTGATGGTATCAAGTTCAATTACCAAGGCAATATATTACTTGGAAATGTCTGTAAAGTGTTGACAGCACAGCGTCACAAACCGGTGTTCAAATAAGCAGGATTTTGTGTGAGGAATTTTTGTCATATATAAAGTGAAGTCTTAAAAAAGGCCAACATCGATTTTAATTGAATGTGATCAAATTTTAGTCAATTATTTGTATTTGCACCAAAATGAGTTTCAAGTTCTAGTTTACTTCAAGATATTCTTTGGCTGCAATCAGTTTTCTTTGTATAAAGTGAAGTCTTGAAATGGGCCAACATCAATTAGTTTTCTGATCAAGCATTGATTCTAATGGATTTTGTTTAAATGGTAGCCATAAATGTGCACCAAGTGAATTTCATGATTCCGTTTTACTTCCAGGTATTCCTTTGCTCTAATCAGTTTTTCTGATTTAAGATCAAGCATTTATTTTAATGGATTTTGTTTAAATGGTGGCCATAAATGTGAACCAAGTTAATTTCAAGGTTCCATTTTACTTCTAGGTATTCCTTTGCTTCGATCAGTTTTTCCTGATATAAAAGCATGCGTCGATTTTTAATGGATTTTTGATTAAATAGAATTGTGCACCAAGTCTTATGAATTGCAAGGTTCCAATTTATTTCCAGGTATTCTTTGGCTGCAATCAGTTTTCTTGGTGTAAAGTCTTGTAACGGCCAACATCAATTTTTAATTGATTGCGATCACATGTTGGTCAAAAATGCATGCGCGCCAAAATGAGTTTCAAGTTCCAGTTTACTTCAAGATATTCTTTGGCTGCAATCAGTTTTCTTGTTTTAAAGTGAAGTCTTAAAAAAAGGCCAACATCGATTTTAATTAATCGTGATCAAATGTTAGTCAAAATGTATTTGCACCAAAATGAGTTTCAAGTTCCAGTTTACTTCCAGGTATTCCTTTGCTTCAATCAGTTTTCTTGGTATAAAGGAAAGTCTTGAAAAGGGCCAACACCAAAATGAGTTTCAAGTTCCATTTTACTTCAAGATATTCTTTGGCTGCAATCAGTTTTCTTGTTATAAAGTGAAGTCTTAAAAAAGGCCAACATCGATTTTAATTGATTGTGATCAAATGTTAGTCAAAATGCATTTGTGCCAAACTGAGTTGCAAGTCTTGAAAAATGCAAACATTGATTTTAATTGATTGCGATCACAAGTTGTCAAAAATGCATGTGCACTAAAATGAGCTTCAAGTGCCAGTTTGATTCTAGCACAAAGTTCCAATTTATTTCCAAATGTTCTTTTGCTTCAATCATGTTTTATTGTTATAAAGTAAAGTCATGACAATGTCTGGATAAAATGTTTCAAAAATGTGCACCAAATCATGTTTGTGAGTTTCAAGATTCCATTTTACTTCCAGGAATTCCTTTGCTTCGATCAGTTTTTCTGATCCAAGATCATATTATCTTTGGCCACTTCGTTCAACAGTAGAAATTGATCTATACATTAAAAGTCACTTTAAAACTATATACAACCAACATTGTTTACAACAACATTAGTTTTGACACTAAATAACACAGAAGTGTTGATGTGTCGTAAAACCCTAATAATAAAACTGATCCAAGATCAATCGTTGATTCTAATGGATTTTGCTTAAATGGTAGCCATAAATGTGCACCAAGTGAATTTCAAGATTTCGTTTTACTTCCAGGAATTCGTTTGCTTCGATCATCAGTTTTTCTGATGCAAGATCAAGCGTTGATTTTAATGGATTTCGTTTAAATGGTAGCAATTAATGTGCACCAAGTGAATTTCAAGATTCCGTTTTACTTCCAGGTATTCCTTTGCTTCGATCAGTTTTTCCTGATCCAAAATCATGATTTTAATAGATTTTGTTTAAATGGTAGCCATAAAAGTGCACTGAGCGAATTACAAGTCCCATTACTTCTAGGTGTTCTTTTGCTTCAATCAGTTTTTCCTAGTCTGAAAAAGCCAGCATTTATTTTAATTGGTTGAATTAATATCAGCCATAAATGTGCACTTAATTATGTGAACTTCAGGTTTCCTCTTTACTTCAAGATGTTCTTTTGCTACAATCAATATCCTTGTGCAAAAGCTTGAAAAAGGCTTGCATAGTTTTTAATTGATTTTGATTCAATGTAAGTCAAATTCTTATGAATTACAAGGTTCCATTTGGTAATTTGACACAGAATTACCCACAAGTAGAGTGAATTTTAACTAAAATCTTAACTGCTGATGGGCCCTCAAAAATGTTAAAATGTTCAGATTGCACTTAGAATATTCTTATTGGAGTGCAGTATAGAGGACGCTGTTTTTGTTTAACCTTCTGACATGCGAGCTCACACCAGCAGGTGTGTGAAATAGTATCCAACATGAGCATGCCACTGCCATTGCTACCCTAGTAAAAATTCAAAAAATAGTACAACATTCATAAGGTGCACATTTGGAACATCATTTTAGTACAATTTGATAACATTTACAGTACACAAATTTGTACTATATTTGTACTAAAACTGTACTGTAATTGTGTTCCAAATGTGCATCTCAGGAATGTTGTACTAGAATTGTACTTCGATTTTTTCCAGGGTAAAGATGTCCTTGGCTGTTTGAATTTTCCCTGTGCGGTTCTCTTGCAGGAAACTTCCAGGTGTTCTTTTGCTTCTATCAGTTTTCAGTTTTTTCAAAATGGAGAGAAATCGGCCGATCGGACGCTGACCAGTGTTTCTAGTCCCTGTCTATAAAAACAAGGAACAATGGCCAGTGGTTGTTGCTTGCAGACTGGCTTGTCTAACCGTACGCTTAACTGTACCCCCAATGCTGTCACAGGGGCTTTTGCCGTGTGATGTTGCAAAGAAATTCCACTCAACTCGAATTCTGAAATCCTTACGATGCCAGCATAAATTGGCATTTTTGTATTGCCCACCTGCCCTAGCACTAAAGTAATGTATCATGGAAGTACGGGGAAATTTGACTTTCATGAAAATTACTTGTTCAAGAATGAACTTGTGCACTGTTGTAGCGACGTGTTCTTTTTCGTCGCTTACAACACAGGTACTCAAACATTGCAAAGTCGTCACCTTCTTTTATCTGAAGTACACTGCAAATGGGTGAAGCGTTGTTTGGTC
This sequence comes from Ophiothrix spiculata, assembly GCA_000969725.1. NCBI lineage: Eukaryota > Metazoa > Echinodermata > Ophiuroidea > Amphilepidida > Ophiotrichidae > Ophiothrix > Ophiothrix spiculata. The sequence goes on from JXSR01S013766.1 coordinate 20,918, forward strand.
TGTTTCCCAATGAAAACCCTGAATAGCATCCTGGCAAACCAAAGAATAGTTCTCTGCAAAGTCCATGAGCACTATTAGTTCAGTTTGTGGTTTTAGATCTTGCTTGAGTTGGCGCAAATAAGCAGGTTGTGCTTTGACAGCAAACTGGTGACTTGTGGCTTTCCATGCTTGAGAACAAAGCGATGAGATGAAGTCTGATACAGTGGTTGACACCTGCTGCAACTTTGACATCCCTTTTAAGTTGTCCACTGTCCAAGGTATTATGTCTCCATCATCTCTACAGAATCAAATTGCTCTTTAAGAAAACTGGTTATTCTGTGTTCCTGGACACAGAGGGCAGCTATGAATCATGCAGTTGCGATTTTCTAATGGGTAACTTTTCACATTAATGACCCTTTGAGCATGCTTTATTAGACTAGTGAAAACTGTCAACAAGGAAGAGAGTCTTCTTGAAGAATAATGGATCTCCATTCATACAGTAGGTTTGAAGTCCACATGCAAAGTCATATATGATGACATCTGGGCCTTGTCTAAATCTGCTGTTAACCATTCGCTGAATGCTCTGATTTCTTCTTGTATAGCTTGAGACACCCTTATACCTGCTATTCCCCTACCGCGTTCTGCTATCTTTTGGCTGTGGATCTGGGATAATCCAGTATCCTGTTTCTGCCTGAGGAATTCTAACATTCCTGTATCAACATGATTAAAAATAACTGATGACGATGATAATGATGATTAATTTACTTACAGTCACTGCTACTTGTTTCTTTATCAACTTTGTGATCTACCTTGGAAACTTGACTGAAGCTATCTTCAATTTCTTCCTCTTTTAGATCTTCTTTACCTTCTATGGAAAATAGGGATGGACGGAATAGAAGAAAGTAAACAAAAAAACAAACTACATCATTACTTTTTAGCAAACAGATCACTCAGCTAAAGAAATAAAATACATAAAACAGGAAAATTTGCAATGGGAAGTGTGTTTTTGTTGGAAGATGCTACCATTTTAACTGTCACTCATTTTTCCTGATGGTCAAACTTACACACCCAATCGTTTCAAAGTTCATGATTCATATATAATCATGATCTTAACGTACTCCCTGAACACAAAAATACAAGGCTTCTTTTGTACTAACTTCTGATCCCATACCTACACTGCAACAATGTTGACTCAAGTAAAGTATTAAACTGCAAGATATCCAATTTTTGAAGGTCATTTCCACCTATATGGAATAATACCACCCGTGGATGGTACCATCCCAGCCTTTGGTAGCGATGGACAGCCTCTGCTATCACCTTCGAGCTTCGAGACCGAATCAAAGTGACTGCCTCATGTTGCCCTCCAAGTGATCCTTAAACTAGGCAGGTGTTAATTCAGGGCTGATTCTCCGCTGGGCAGCAGAAACTTAGCTGCCCCATACAGCAGAGAATCACCCACCATTCATATTGACTCTACATATTGAAACATTAGAGAAAAAAAATCAAGGAATTAATTAATATAATAGATTTTAAAATATCTTATGAAAATCACCTTATTTGATATTTGATTAAATACCTGCGCACGTAGTATTATTCCCTTACTGCCAAGGAAAAAAAGATGCATGACAAAATAGGAAATTATCAACAAGCAATGCCTATGTCAATCAATTCATGTATACCCAACTCTGATATATCGCTTATACGCTGACGATATCCATCAACCCATCGCCATGAGGTTATCCTCACAATGTGAATTTCAAGATCCAGTTTTACTTCCAGGTATTCCTTTCCTTCGATCAGTTTTTCCTGATCTAAAAGCATGCATCAATTTTAATGGATTGTTTAAATGGTGGCCATAAATGTGTACCAAGTTAATTTCAAGGTCCCATAATTTACTTCTAGATGTTCTTTTGCTTCAATCATTTTTTCTTAGCTTGAAAAAATGTCTGCATTAATCTTAATGGGTTGAGTTAATGTCAGCCATAGTTGTGGACCAAATTATATGAATTTAAAGTTTCCTCTTTACTTCAAAATGGTTTTTTTTTGCTACAATTAAAATCCTTGTCAAAAGCTTATGAGTCACTTGGCCCATCACCAAAATGTATCATGGAAGTACATGGAAATTTGACTTTCATGAACATAACTAGTTCAAGAATGAACTTGTTCACTGTTGTAGCGATGGTTCTTTTCATCGCTTACAACACGACGTGTTCTTTTTCGTCGCTTACAATACAGGCACTCAAACATTGCAAAGTCGTCACCTTCATTTATCTGAAGTACACTGCAAATGGGTGAAGCATTGTTTGGTCTGTTTCCCAATGAAAACCCTGAATAGCATCCTGGCAAACAAAAGAACAGTTCTCTGCAAAGTCCATGAGCACTATTAGTTCAGTTTGTGGTTTTAGATCTTGCTTGAGTTGGCGCATATAAGCAGATTGTGCTTTGACAGCAAACTGGTGACTTGTGGCTTTCGATGCTTGCGAACAAAGCGATGAGATGGAAGTCTGATACAGAGTCTAGACACCTGCTGCAACTTTGACATCCCTCAAGTTGTCCACTGAAGGTATTATGTCTTCATCATCAATCTCTGCAGAATCAAATTGCTCTTTAAGAAAACTGGTTAGATTCTGTGTTCCTGGACACAGAGTGCAGCTATGAATCATGCAGTTGCGATTTTCTAATGAGCACACAAGTTTTCAAGAATTTCTTATATAAATCCAATTTACCTGGAACAGCATTCACCATTAGTTTTTACACACACAAACTGAATGTGTACCAGCGCTATCGACTGCTTCAGTCAATTTTCCTGGTATTTACAAAATTTAATACAGTTTTAGAATTTTAAATGAAGAGAAAACTGCTGATATGGCACTGCCCAGTGTTTCTCGTCTTTGTCTAATAAACAAGGAACAATGCGTGATTAATGTATCCTCTGTCATGTATGAAGCCTGGTTCTTAATATGTTTCAGTCCTGAATTTGACTGCTGACAAGCTTGTGAATTGACTGTACAAAGTGAGCTAACCTGTCACATTGATGACCCTTTGAGCATGCTTTATTAGACTAGTGAAAACTGTCAACAAGGAAGAGAGTCTTCTTGAAGAATAATGGATCTCCATTCATACAGTAGGTTTGAAGTCCACATGCAAAGTCATATATGATGACATCTGGGCCTTGTCTAAATCTGCTGTTAACCATTCGCTGAATGCTCTGATTTCTTCTTGTATAGCTTGAGACGCCCTTATACCTACTATTCCCCTACCGCCTTCTGCTATATTTTGGTTGTGGATCTGGAATAATCCATTTAAGTATCCAGTCTCCTGTTTCTACCTGAGGAATTCTAACATTCCTGTATCAACATGATTAAAAATAACTGATGACGATGATAATGATGATTAATTTACTTACAGTCACTGCTACTTGTTTCTTTATCAACTTTGTGATCTACCTTGGAAACTTGACTGAAGCTATCTTCAATTTCTTCCTCTTTTAGATCTTCTTTACGTTCTATGGAAAATAGGGATGGATGGAATGAAATGGTTCTTCAGGTGACATCGTCACCTGAAGAACCATTTCAAGAACCACTGACCCAAGACTGGAGATTTTGCAGTGTGCAATCCAAATTAATGACGTAAGGCAGCTATTGCAGATACGACTTTCTTGCACTCACATAAAGATTTGTGTTATTTAAAACATATACAATTCAATGAATCTACATCTAGAATTCAGCTGTTACTGTTTTCATACCAATATTCTTTTTGATTTCAGAGAATTAAAATGAATCAATCTTTTCTACTCAACTCTTTAAAATATTGGACCTAAGAGTCCTTTGCCTTTTTAATTTCAATTATTAAAATTTGATTGTTACAGGTTATCCTTGTGCTGAGCCAGGATTTGCTAACACCACAATTTTTTGTCTCATAATCATAATCGTAAAGCATAAACCCTTTTTTGTATTATCATCTTGGGATAATCCTAACAATTCTTTTTGGAATTGTAAATTCATGAACTGAGTGCTGTTGGTTGCTATTGTGAAATGTTCTCATTGTAACTGTGTATCTTCATCTGATGGATCTGGATACCCTCGCATAATTTTAGCTTGTGCATATGCATGATGCATGTTTTGATGTTCCCATCATTTGTACTTGAAATCTTTCCATCATTGTTGACCTTCAAGGTATATAGGCCAAACTATAATTTCTTGGACAATGTAAACAAAAATGCAGGGTAGGTTTGCTTATGCAGGCATGAGATTTTCCAGCTTTTCAGCTGGTTCCAGCTTTTTCTGATGTCAAAATTTCCGCAATTTTATTTGTTTTCAGCCCGTTTTGAGGCATTTTTACCAATTTCACGCGCTTTTCCAGTGTTTCCAGCTTTTTTCAGGAAAATGTAATCTCATGCCTGTTATGTGTGGTCTAGTGGAATAGCGCAGGACTCCGAATCGTGAGGTCTCGAGTTCAAGCCCCGCTTCGGCCAACGGGTAATGTCCTTGGGCAATACATTTAATCTCGATTGCTTCGTCGACCCAAGCGCATTGGGAAGCTGTTAGGGGCATATTACAATCTAAATTCCGATAGGTCTGCTTCTTAAGATTGCCATCTAGTTGAGGTGAAATGATTGTAACGATTTCCTAATAATAGCGTAATAATGTCAAGCGCTATGGTACTTCGGTGAATAGCGCGCATATAAATGCCGGATATTATTATTATTTATTATTATACAAACAATGGGGCTTACCTGCAGTGCCTGCACTCTGGATTTCTGAGGGTTTTTTTGTCCAATAAATTATTGTTTGGCCTTTGAAAGTGTCTGTACACTAATTTCCTTCCCCAGCGCCATCTGACTTGTTTCCTGTATGCTACGTAGCGATACTTTGTGTGGTAGACATGCGAAATAATGGCATGATAGACCCATTGCCATCTTATCTCTCTCTTAATTCTAATGCAAGATGCATATTTATAAAGCAAATTATAGAAGGTATGTCTTATTGCGAATTTTCATCACAACGGTGCAACAAATGTTCGATTAAGTTTTCAATTGTACCAGCTGAGCATTCAGACAATTCACTTATTATGCTACTTATTTTTGTGCTCGTCTATTTTTGTAGCATGGGATGTGCTCAGTTCATAAAACCTTGCAGCTTCTGCTACTGATGGAAACCTTTGTTTCAAGGTTACAGTCATCCTTGATTTTAACTGTTCAGCTGTATAAAAGAAAACAATATATGTTTACAGCAGTACAGCTCTCTCATAATTTTAGCTTCGCACATGCATGTTTTGATGCTCCTATCATTTCTATTTGTAATCTGTCCATCATTGTTGACATATTTGATAAAAGATCCTCCAAGGTAAAACTGTTTCCTTCCCCAGCCATCCCCAGCGCCATCTGACTAGTTTTCTATATGCTACATTGTGATACTTCGTGTGGTAGACAACCAAAATGAAGGCAAAGCTAATGAGTCTTATGGATATATTTCTTGATCTATTGACAATCCAAGACCCATCTTGACTCGCTACATCCTTTGATTCTTTACAAAGTTTTCTGTACTAGTTCCGCTCATTTGACTGTCCTTTACAACTTCTATCATGAGAGCATCCGGACAAGAATTAGTACTTACGCTGACTTCTTCCTTGATGAGTTGTTGCTCGTTGGCAGGCAGCCACCAGCTATCACACAGCAAGTTTCTAATATCTGACAAAATTGGTCCATCATCTGACAAATGCTCTACGTTAACCCTGTCTAGAACAGCATAAAGCTGAACTAAGTTGTGTTTGACATTTTGATTAGTAGTTACATGCCGTCTTTTTTGATGAGTGTTCACATTATCATCATCTCAACGTTAACCCTGTCTAGAGAGAAAAGCATAAAGCTGAACTAAGTCTAAGTTGTGTTAGTAGTTGTTATATGCCGTCTTTTTTTAAAGCTAGATGGAGCTGTAAAAAGTCACGAGAAAACATTGGCATGAAATAAAAACATAGACAAGCTTTATCAATTAATAGTTGGCGGGTGGTGATATTCACATCCTCATCTACTCTGCAGGCTCAGTTCGTGAAAGGTCGTAATTCTGTATTAATCAATTCAAGCGTGTTGATTGGTTTAAACCCCATAACTGGATTTCAAATTTTTTAAACCACCTTGAGAAAAGCTGTAAATAGTTCTTTTAAAAATACTATTTACTGGTTTTGAAAGACTATAATAGGAATCAGATGTATTGGAGTTGTGGTAAAGTTGATGTCTAGATGCAAAACATGACGTGCATCATTGCAAGTTTTAGAGCACCTGTAAATCTTTGTGTGTGTTTAAGAATCAAACACTTATACATTATAACTTACGCTTTTACAAATTGCATTACAAAAGTTTGTTTTTATATTTTGTGATATTTGTACAAAGATAAAAGATTATGTATGGAAAATGTTTAATAAGTCATTGTATACACATTATGGTGTAGATTAATGTGATGAAAAGTTGAAATAAAGAGAATAGCTTACAATTTGTAAATTTGTGTTTGTGATCATTTTTCCACCATAACAGTCCTTTGAAGTTAGTGCTCTAACGTCTGGTGTGTCCCACTAAAATTGCAACCATTCACCTCAAACCTCTAGCGATGATGGCCCAGTGGCAATTTTTTTCTTGCAGAATCAAAAAGAACATACATGCTCTGGCAAAATGAGAGGAAAGTCTTAAATCTACATTTTGAATAAATGGTCAAATTTCGTTTTTTGACATGAATCGCATTTATGCCTAAGTGTTTACCTGTACCTAAAGTTTTGAAGGTCAAATTTGCCGGGAAGTGCAATTATTCACGGGTAATTGATTGCATGTTGCTTTTATACTGTAGTAATCAGAATCTTTTGAATCGATTTGCAGCTAATTTTTATTGCAATATTTTTAGTGGACTGCTTTAAATTTCGATCTCTAAATGAATGGAGAAAGAAAGTGTGACATATTATATTTCATTCAAAAGCTGAGATTATAGAAAATTAAAATGTCATGAACTCAATTTTGAAATTTGCGGCTTTCCTCTCATTTTGCCAGAGCACCCCTCATACAACAGTTTGAAAATGAAACTTGCTTCAAGTTAATATGACACCCAAAAGTGGAATTACGATTCTTTGAAGCATGACATCATGATACTCTAAACCCAGAAAACTTACATTGGAGTTTTTATTTTATACCTTGTAGTTGAAATGAAATCTGCTTTTTTGCTGGAGGTTTGTGATGGATAGCCACAATTTTCTTGGTATTAATGCATGGATTCTCAACTAGCGGTGCACGCGCCAAATTTTGCGCATTGACGGTTACAGATTGGCGCTTTTGCTCTCAAAAAACAAGGAAATACATTAGAAATACACTGAAAAACAGATGCATGTGACGCATTAGCCTTCAATTTTCTAATTTATGTGGTGCATTGTAAGAACTAGTTGAGAACCCCTGCTAATAGATAGTCAGAAAGTATGTATTCTTTATCAACCTTGGAAGTATGCATCAAGCAGCCAATTAACGCACATAAACCAATGTGACTATACATGGAAATAAATTAGTTCATATTTTTCGAATAATAACAATGAACCCAATCTTGCTGAATATTCAAATAAACATATGTTCAAGGTTTGTCCATTGGAAGTAACAAAATTTGCCACAAAGAATACCAAAATCATGAACGATACATATACAACAAATAAATGAATTTGTCCTAATCGATCCTGATCAATCATTACTAGTCTCTTACATAATACAAAGCACCAGTTCACAATGTTGTAGAATACAAGGAATATGCTATTGATCTCTAACATAGACTACTTATTGTTTGCTGCATACTTTAAAGCAATACTATAAAGTGTTAAAAATGAAGCGCCCCTGTCACCCATGTTTTGGGAAGATATGAATACCCTCCAAACGATTTGGCTCAAATATGCTTACTTTTTCTGTTATGGTCATTTGTTGAATTGAATTCGGGATCCCGAATTTAATTCCACATGTGTTAGTATAGGAAAGCATGCATAAGCTTTTTATCAATTTTTAGTGGCAAAACTTTTTTTTCACAAAATACATTTGCGAACACCTTTAGATAGTCACATTCCTCCATTTTATGCTGTTTTTCCTATAAACCATTTTTGATCAAAATCTTAATAGTATTGCTTTAACGTTTACAGAG
>JXSR01S013767.1:23197-43081 GCA_000969725.1 Ophiothrix spiculata
GGCCTCCTGGGCATTCATCATGTCTCCTGTTAGAACCATTTCCATTGCTTTGGATTTACCTATTACTATTATCAATCAATCAATCAATCAATCAATCAAGTTATTACCAACCTGCTTCCTTGGCCTCCTGAGCATTCATCATGTCTCCTGTTAGAACCATTTACATTGCTTTGGATTTACCTATTACTATTATCAATCAATCAATCAATCAATCAATCAATCAATCAATCAATCAATCAATCAAGTTATTACCAACCTGCTTCCTTGGCCTCCTGGTCATTCATCTTGTCTCCTGTTAGAACCATTTCCATCGCTTTGGATTTACCTATAGCTATTATCAATCAATCAATCAATCAATCAATCAAAGAATCAAGTTATTACCAACCTGCTTCCTTGGCCTCCTGGGCATTCATCATGTCTCCTGTTAGCACCATTTCCATTGCTTTGGATTTACCTATAGCTATTATCTATCAATCAATCAATCAATCAATCAATCAATCAACGAATCAAGTTATTACCAACCTGCTTCCTTGGCCTCCTGGGCATTCATCATGTCTCCTGTTAGGACCATTTCCATTGCTTTGGATTTACCTATAGCTTGTGTCAGTCTCTGAGTACCACCAGCCCCTGAATTGGGAAGAAAAAATTGAAAATAATAACCACAAGTTAGTAAGGAATATAAACATTAAACATCACTATGTTATGGCATTATTGCATTACAAACTTCTCCATATGGACAAAATTTAATAATCTCACTTAGCACAACCAAAATCCAACTAATCAGCTTTTTTAACTAAGAGGCCCTCTTTGGTATTTTAAAAGAATACCATTGTGTGTTTGAATAATTGCCAAGATTGCCACATACTTTGAGAAGCCAATAGGATCACTTGCAGCAGGATAATGGGATTTTGATACATGTTGTTTCAGAAACCAAGTGAATCTATTTGGTTGAATATTAATTTAATATCAAAGAGATTATGCAACATTTTCCCTTACCTGGTATTGTGCCTAAGTTGATTTCCGGTTGACCAAACCTTGCTTTCTCACCAGCATATATGATGTCACACATCATGGCCATTTCACAACCACCGCCAAGCTGCAAAGCAAATTTACATCAAATTAGTCAACATGCTTGCACTTGAAATAAGCCAGGGACATTAGAAAGTAAGGGTAAAACTATAGTTTTTATGAGCTACCAAATATTTGGTGCAACAAGTCTTTATTATCTTATAATCTGATATAATAGTTCTAATGTATTTTCTATTAATAACGGAGGCTTGGTGATGAAAAATCATTACTACCACATCGAGGAGTATTTTTGGTGAAAATGTTTGGTGATTTACAACACCAATTATCCCTTATTGATTAGAAGATGCATTGGAATTATATTACTAGGTTTTAAGATAACAAAGACTTGTTACACAAAATAGTTGCTAGCTCTAAAAGAACTATAATTTGACCCCAATGGTTTAAACCTCGAAAAAGAGCTCAAGTAAAGAATGGTTGTTCAAGGCCAATAATGAAATATTTTTATTCTCTGATGAGAACTAAATTCTCTTTATCATTATCAGAATGGTCAAAAAACCAAATGTGATAAAATGTCTGGTTTAAGGGCCTAACATATTATTAGTCAAATTAAGACCTGAAATCACAATCTACTGATTTAGAAACTATGCAATTCAACAACACAACATACTATAAAGACAGTTCGCTCACATTAGACATTCACTCACGTTTTTTAACCAATCCCGACCGAGAACATATCGCTCCCGCCCAGGATTTACTGATATCAAACATTTCAGTATTTGTTCAAGTTATACTGAACAATTGTGAGCAAATATCTAGTGATGAGTGAACCTTGTTTAAAAAGAATCGCTAACCTTGTTTAAAAAGAATCGCTAACCTTGTTTAAAAAGAATCGCTAACCTTGTTTAAAAAGAATCGCTAACCTTGTTTAAAAAGAATCGCTAACCTTGTTTAAAAAGAATCGCTAACCTTGTTTAAAAAGAATCTTAAATCTCTTTTCAATTCATATTGATGATAGCTACATATACTTCTTGCACTAATGATGATTAAAATAAGTACTGTTTATTACTTATATTCATACTTGCATGGCTTTTCCTTGTTTTATGTTATTGCAGCTTCCTGGGTATGTTTGGGGTGTGTGAGGTGTGTGGCAGAGTAAATTGTGTACAGTGGGTATGTGAGGGTGTGGGGGTGCGTATGTAGTATATTTGCGCTTTTTTATTTTTGTGTATCTAATAAATTAGTACTGTTCTGTTGAGTATTGTTTTGTTGTATAGGGGGTGCAACACATTACACAGGCATTCTTGCTTTCAGTTGCATCTCCTCCATCTTGGTGTTCTTTTGGTGTGTTTTTATGCATGTATGATGGAAATAAATGAATATGAAATATGAATGTGTTTGGCCAAGTACAACTTACAATGCAGATTCTAGTCCCTTTGTCATTATATACATAAATGATTTTCTTTACCTCAATTGTTTGACATCAAAATTAAAAAAAAAAATATGAAAGATACACTTCCAATGAGTTGAATCCATACTTACTGCAAAGCCATGGACAACTGCTATCGTTGGTTTCTTGGAAGAGCTTAGTCTGTCCCAATGTGATAGGAAACTACCGCTGTATACACCTTGGAAAGTTCTGTCTTTCATTTCTTTGATATCAGCTCCAGCTACAGATAGAAAATTGACAAAATCAAAACTAAAATGAGATTTAATAAAAAAACAGATTTGAGTACTTTGACAGAAGCTTGTCAAGAATTTTAAAATTGCCCATTTATTTTCAATGCAAATATATGAAGCATTACACATGAATCTAAATTTGGGGGGGGGGGGGTTGATGTTTTTAATTGTGTCAAATCAATCAATGAGGTAACATAAGCTGCAAAGAAAAAATTGGTTGTCTCACTTCCAAGAGTTTATGCTCACTTAGTAATAAGATAACTCCCTTATGGAGTTAGGAAGTAGATGTGTTTCCAATGGGTTCACTTTACTTCAAGCAATCAATAGCCTCGTCAAAATAATGAGTGCATCAACTTTGACAAACAAATTATGCAACATCTGCACTAATTGTGTAATTAGGTATTCAAACACGCCACAGAGTTGTTCATCGCGAATCAACAACTCTGCATCTGATGCGTCGGTGTATTTTTATCACGCTCGGGTGGCTAAAGCCACCCTCGCGTGATAAAAATACGCAGACGCATGGATGCATCGTTGTTGATTCGCGATGAACAACTCTGTGGCGTGTTTGAATACCTTTCAACAACGAAAATCTTCCTGGAAACGTATGAATTAAATTCTAAATGTTTTCAATTTATTTATTTATTTATTTAATCTTTCTTTAGGCAGGGTAGCCCCTTCAATGATAAACACTGATTTCCAAGGAGGCCCTGCATACAATAGTGAATATAAACAATTTACATGGTAGTTGAACATAAAACAACATAGCTTTATACATTGTACATGGTATATGAAGTACATGTAAACATGGTATAAGCATGGAAAAATCAAATAATATTTAAGAACATTTTATAATACAAAGTTGTTTCAATTGATTGACACTGTAATCAGAAATTATGAGATAGGCCTAACTTACCTTCATAAAAACATTTAGCATATCTGAAGCAAAGTGCTAATTTGTCAATGTTTGCTGCTTTGACTTTATAATTTTTCCCAAGCACCGGGCTTTTGCACGTACTATAAGTGCCCGACGCGCGATGATCAGTGTGACGACTTTTGTGTACTGCGTAAACGCACTTCAGTAAACGCCGTGCCGTGCGTGACGTGCTAATTTGAATATCAACTGTGGATTCATCACAAATCAACAACGGTACGCGCCTGTATAAAGATATACAGTGAGTTGTTGAATGTGAGCATCAAAGCTGTTTTACAATTCTCAACTGCCCAACAATATGCCGTAATATTTGATGTGCAACTAAAATTGGGCAATTACATAAAAGGCCGCAAACATTTACCTTTCGATGTGGCCCATCACCAGGGCACATCACATATAAAGTTGCTCACCTGCAAATGCCTTCTCATTGCCTGTGAGTATAATGCAGCCAATGGTTTTATCTGCTTCAAAATCATCTAAAGCCTGCCTCACTTCACGCATCAGTTCGTCGCATAATGCATTCAGGGCTTTGGGTCGGTTGAGTTGAATGAAACCAACATTGGATTTCTCTCCCTTTTTGTCAACGATGATGTTGTTGTACTGAGCTGAAAAGAAATATTTTGGACAATAATGTCAGTCGAACTTAAATCAGCAATCAAAAAACAAAAACAAAAAAATCCCACTACATATTACAATGGGAAATTTGTACAACTATAAAAAGTCTATACATTTTAGTGTTTCTCATTATTTTTCATCAACTTTGAATATGAATATCAAAAGAAGAACACTTCTTGATCTGTTTGGTTGAAGACGAAATAGGCAAGTGGCAGCCTAGCATTTGTGTGCACATTCTCTAGAGGTATAGGTGCAAATTTGTGCAATCAACTGTTGGCAAGGTGCAGCCTTCAGGAATACTCTTTTCAGAGTACTGTTGCTCTCTTGAGATTTCTTCAAGAGAACAACACATTAGAGGTAAGGGGCAACCTACTTTTGTGTGAATCTGTTGGCAAGGGGCAGCATTCAGAAAGGCTCTTTTCAGAGCCACCACAATCTCAAAGAGGTGATCTGCATTCAACACTGTTGGCAAAGGGCAGCCTTCAGTGAATGGCTCATGCGAGTCATCAGTGGGAAGTGACGGCCCACATGTCTTTATAATATTTGTCCTGAAGAATTCAGAGCTACTCCTGACAAAAGCTTGACAGTTCAAAACTTGTCCGATTGTGAACCTGTTAAAATCTACCAATTGTTAAAAGAGGAACACTTAAAAACATTTGAGAAAAGGGACTCTTCAATTCTCAAAGATAGAATAAACTAAACAAACTTCATATGTTATAAAAAAACTGAAAATGTCAAATTTGTACCATAATGCCATGTAGCAGGTTTTCCTACATTGTATCACAAATAAAAAGCTACCATAAGGCCAAATAAAAAAAAACTTTGTTTCTGGTAACACGCGCGGTTTTTTTTTAAACCATCAAATTCTGTAAAAAGCTTACTGGAGACTTGCATAAAAACAAACGAACACCAATTCAGGTACTCCCAGCCTATCAATTAGTCGGCAATTAATTGTTCATATGTCTGGAGATACAGGAAAATACTCATATTTAGGTAAGATTACATGGATACTCAATACCTATTACAATAACAAAGGCTACAGTTATATATAAAGCCTTTATGGATATTAATGATATTAATAAATAATATAAAAAAACAAGAGCATTGTTTTAATGTGTTTTTCTTCCTGGGAATCCTGCATTTTTTGTAAAAAAAGGAAAACCGCATATCGCATTACATTTTCGAAAAGTAAAACATAAAAAATAAAAAGCCGCATACCGCATTTACTTTTTCAAGCATGTTACCAGAAACAAACTTGTTTTTTTTTTTGGACTAATGCAAACAGATGCAATTACAAGTAAGACAAGGTTTACATTTGAGCTGCTGTTCTTATCAGGTGGCTACAACCATTATTTTCTCTACTTTGTCTACACTAGTAATTACCAATCCCATAGCCAGGGGAGTGGCGTTAGGGGCATTGCAATCCCTTGAATTTTAAAAGTGTATCAAACGGTCTGTCTGACAAAAAGTAGATAAAGAATCAGCCAGACCCTAATAAAACTTTCTCAAGTTAATTTTAAGTGTGGCAATTGGCATCGAGCGAACAACATCTAAGCCGTCAGTTGGGTGGGGTGTTTACAAAACTAGTTTAAATACCACTGAAATTAGTTTGGGTTTTTTTTTGGATGACCAAAATTTAGCAAAATCAAAATTCTGCATCCACTTCAAAAAATTCTGGCTTCTGATCTGATAAACATATGTGCAGTTCCCTTTTATGTTCAGTTTTTTTGTGCTCCAATGTAGATGGGCATTTTTACGGTAACAGAAGGACAATCACAGAATTTTTCTGTATTTCAAACACATACATTGGGATAAAATAAAACTAATTCCATATTTAGTTGAGTATACCTGAAAGCATTCATATTCAACAGGAATTTTTGCATAAAAATTTCTCTGTCGCAAAATTTGCATACTAATGAGGTCGGTTACGGAAGGACAGCAAAACGGACATGGTTTTTCACCTTGAGTACATTTTTGAAATTTTTTATGAAATTTATGAAGAAATTTTATTTCAAATAAATTTACTGAATGCATTGTTTGGTGTTTCTGCAATAGTTTGCCACATTCCACTTCAAAATATTCCCTACGGTTATGTTTTAACAATGCGAAATGCGAAGGGATCATGGTAACGGAAGGACGGTCACGGAAGGACAATTTGTCCACTGATTTTTGGGTGCTCTGAACCGTAAAGCATGGTCAGGATTAACAAAAAATACTACCTCATGTGCAAATGTGATCCTTATTTAAGCCATTTAGAGCAATAACACCCAAGTAAACAACCAAGAATGGGTTGAGAAAATTAAATAAAAATTACTACTTTTCATTATGAAAATCAAGAAATTTGACAAAAAATTGGTTTTTTTAAAGAAATTTCTTAAAATAGCTTTATTTTGATACCAAATATATGGTGGTAGCATTTTTCATTGAAAAGTAACATCCTTTTTTCAATATTTTTCTCATGTCCACTTTTCCGTGAAAATTTAATGGCCAGATCAAAATTTTATAGTCCTGTATACACTAAAGTATGTACTCAATGGAGTAAATTTAATATAATTGAAAAAAACAACTAGATTTTTAACAACAACATAGTTGAACAAAATGGAAGTATTTAGCATGTACAAAATTATAAAAAACACAGATCAAAGTTCTACTCTGAATTGGACCTGGTGATATTGTGGGATGCACCAACTGTGAAACATGTGCCTTAAAGCTGTAACATTTTATTTGATGCTCCATGATGAGTCATTGTGTAAATATACTGCCCCGATTTAAGAGATTGCTGTTACAATGTTTCACAATCAAGTTCTAAACAAACAACAAAAGTTACTGGTTGGCATACTCAATTATCAGATTACAAATAAGATAAGAAGGCATTATACCAAAAACTATATCCCATGGTTCAGTTTCAAAATAGGCAACCCTACAAAAAGCCCCCATAACACAAAAATGTTTCAAAGCACCAATTCTTCCGTGACTGGTAATATTCCCAAAGTTGTTGCACATTCCCTGACACACAATATTTTTCTTTAAAATCAGTGAATTTTCAACTGACCACAACAATCTGAAACAGCTCTATCAACAAATTTGGAGAGATTTTTCATTCAATATTTCTGTTCAAATGTTCCTAATTGTTTATATTCCCCAGTATTCAATCAGTTACAAACTTGCAAACAGTAACGCTATGAGTTCATGGACAATTAATAACCTGAGGAATAGTGCGATCCAATATAATAGGATTATTTCTAGTTTTACGCTAACAACTGCACGATCATTATCAAGTAGCAATGACTTCTGTTATTGACCTGCATGAACACAGTGCTTGCAATAATAGTGCACTAGTGCCTACGTCACCTTCTCACCAGAAGGTGACTTCCAGCTCCATTGACCTTCTCTATAGACGAATTTCATAAGTCAATATCTTCTTTCAGAGAGCATATAAATTGACCAAAAGTATGCCAGTATATTCTCATTAGTATTTAACAACATATAACAGGCCAATATCAGCTTCAGTTGAGTTTAAGTGCATTTTTTTGATAAAAGTTGGTCAAAATCCAAGATGGCGGCGACCATGTGCTTTGACAAAAAAGTTGCCAAAAGTTGATTTAAAAATTAGTTCAGTGTAATAAAATACTCACGGTAGTATTCCAAAGGCATTATGGATCATTTCAGTGCAAGTTAGGGCCTTGCATGTCAACTTAGTTTATTATGTAGAAACAAATGACTACTTTTGATCCCATGTACAGATGGCCATATTGGACCTAAGTGTGACATTATCGTACATGGAGTCCATAGATAATTCACATTTTGGGACTAATAGTGCACATGCTTTAAACACAACAATATGCGTACACAATATATGATATTGTGAAGGTCGTGTTTGACTTAACCCAACACGAGGCACATCCTGGACTGATCAATGTTTTTTAGCAGATGGCAAAGTAACAAACTATTAATTGAAACAATGATTTTCACCTGATTTGGGTCAAAATCAGTAAGAATTTAAAAAAACAAAATATACATTTATTTAAAATGATAATAATAACTTTGTCATCTTTTAATTCAAGTCATTGTTTAAAATCGTCGTTTTTTGTGTTGGGCCAAGGTACTTGCACTCCGCTCTCTCAAAGAAGTACCTTGTCTCAAAATAAACATTTTCTATTTAAAACAATGTCATTGACCAATAAAAAATTATGTGCATAAAACAATTAAACTGTACATTGCACTTTTATTGGTTATCACAAACCTTCACCACAACGGCGCAACAGCCAAAATTATGCCAACTCGATTTTTCAATTTTTTTTCAATTAATTTGCAAACATCGGTGTCTGAGCAATGAGCATCAGTTCCGTTAACAAAAAAATAATTGTAATGACATTATTAGGAGTCTAGGGGCCATTTGAATTGAAAAAAAATCAGAGGTTTTATGTGCAATGCTTACATATTATTTTGAAGCCATAGTGTTGAATTCGGCAGTCCGCGATAAGAATTTTGTCGATTTTTGGTACAAGCTTTCAATTATGCATTTTTCTTGACCTGACTGTCCTGAGACTGAGACTGAGTGCTATTTGATAGTGATCACAGATCTAGACATCGGTTGCTACAAGAGGTAGTTAAAGGTTCTTCAACGGTATGTGTGTCTTTTTTATTTTGGTCGCTCACCTCACACCGTTGAAGCAACGAAGCACGATTTAAGAGGAGCCACGTAATAGATAGCGAGCGAAGCAAAAATGATTCGCTCCTAAAATCTCTTTTACCAGTCTTCATTTGCTACGGTCAACCAAGTGAATTTACCTGAATGTCCCGTTTGTTACAATCATAAATGTTGTATAACGAGACTAATATGTTACGTCGTTGGATGGAAATGAAATTGACAAGCAAATTTAGTCCCGCTGATTAACACGGGGAGAGAAAAGATCATAATTTTCCAAAAAATGCAGAAAGTTTTAAGGAAACAAAGATTATATAGGTGCAGACCAATTTGGGAGTGAGTATCAATATTTTAAAGGGAAAATGTTGGCGCTCCTCGGTTTTGTATAGGGTCGTGCGTCTGGAACTGACACTAGGAAAAAGGTAGTGGCGTTGCACTTTTCAGGATGGCATCTTCATAAATTGACTATAACTTTTTAACTACATAAGCTATGCTTATATTTTTGGTGTCTTTTTAAAGCTAAAACATGCACCTTTGTGTGGTGTGAAAATCATTGGTATAGAATTGTGGGTGGTAGAGTTATGTGCCTTTGTTTCTGGAACATCAAGGGTGGTGGAGTTGGCGGAAGCGGAGGTGGCGGAAGCGGGCCATACAAAGTCTATGGGGCTTACTACCTCTCATTAGTCAAACTTTAATAATTTTACATAGGAGTGACATAAACTCATCATTTTGGTCTTATTTTAAAGGTAAACCATCTAGCTACTTATTTTTATATGAAAATATTGGATATTTATGTGACGAATTGTTAATATTTAAATTAAACTTATGACTAATCTACCTGGTACTTGCATACATTTGCATTGCGCGGTGATTTTTTACAGTTTTTAGTGCCTTTCAAGCTTGAAATCAAAATAAAATTTGAACTAAACATCCCACCCCATAAAGAGTATACATTTTCTGAAAGAGAGTTGCACAAGGAATCCAAATAAGGCATTTAAAAAAAGTCTAGGAGGTAGGGTTTGTATGTCAGATCTGGAAATGTTAACTTTAGAATATTATTTTAATGCCCACAATTTTCAACAAATTCGACTTGAATTGTCTTCAATGTAATAAATAAGACCTTCCTAGAGTATACCTTTTTTGGAGGGGAATTATATGAGGATTTCAAATCAGATAAGAATTGGAGGGTAGCAGTAGTGGGTCTGGTGATATGCAATGATAGAAGAAAATGAAAATTTTAAGAAAAAATCCAAATATTCTCAAAGCTGACATCTGAACCCTACCTCCTACACTTTTTTCAATGTCATATTTGGATTCCTTGTTCAATTTCCTTTAAGAAAATGTATACTTTTGATAGGGTGGGGTATTTAGTTAAAACGTTATTGAAATTTCAAACTCGAAAGGTGCAAAATACTCTAAAAATCACTGCGCAACGCGAATTGGTGCCAGCTTACGACGCATGGCCATAGCTCAATGTGCAAACTTAGACTTAGTATAGGGAGAATTCATAAAATGATAAAAGCACTTCCTGATAAAAGATAATTTCTTCTCCCGGTCTTACTAAGTTTGCCTGCAAACTAATTGAGGTTGGTGTTGTTACCTCAGTGAGGAGTTCTACCGACTAAATGATACAGATACAGAATTACAGCTGAGTGTATGTTATGGGGGTATCATTATACGTATGGTGCAAGTTGCCTTTCGAATCGGCTCGAGTGTCCCATAGACTGTCATGTAATTTTATAAGCTTACAATACCAAATGCAATACCAGATATATTTACACTGCATATGCTAGGACCAACATATCTGAGACATACTTAACTGCATAGATGGTCAAAATCGGGTTCATTAACAGGTGAAAAAAACCATAATTCCGCCACGACAAAATAACCTGTTTTCCAATGTTTTGATATAAAATATACACTTCCGCCTGGGATGACCTCGCATGTCCCGTATGTCACTTTGAAGTACCATGAAATTTGATAGCTTTTGCGCCAGATTTTCAGTTCTGTGCATAATCTTATTTGCGAAAAAAACATAAAATATTGTTAACCGTGCATAAAATCCCGGATTAATCATTGTACAATGTCGAAAGCACAGAAATATCACGAAGGAGATACGAAAGCGGTCAAAGGTCAAGGGTTATACTCTGAAGTTGCATATATCTCTTTCACAAACGTTGCGTTGTCACTAGCACTAGTCAAGCGTTCGATTTACAGGTTGAATACCGAGTACACAAATTCGAGTAATAGATTAGTTCTTACTCGTTCAACTTTGTTTACGCGTTCCTGCGGCAGAAAATGGTAAGTCAGACCTAATTTTTATATCCTTCAATTTATCCTTTTTTGATGTATTCATTATAAATATGGGGGTGATGACAGTGGTCAATATATATCAGGTCAGGACTACAGCATGGAAATAGTGGTACCCATGGGCTCAAACGCGAGATTTGAGGTAGTGGTTTTGACACAGATTCTTCGATTTCAATTCCATACTATACGGAGTTGTTCGCACTAATATCAGAAGATATTAGTGCGAACAAGTTTGTAAAGGGGTATCATATCATATGTGCTGCAAAACAAGATAGAGTTTGACTTGAGTAAGCTTACCTGCTGAAGACATACATCTTGTGAATGCATACCTCCCAGTCACCTGTTGATTTGAAGCACTTGATGTTATCAAAGCTCTACTGCATGCTGAAATACATCTGGATACACGAAGGGCCATTATGAAGCAAATTTCTTGCTGGTTGTGGACACGTTGGATAGCAATGGATGATCGACCTTTTAAATGACCTTTCTTTCCCATTTGGACTGATTCATTTTAAAACGGGTGATATTTGTTTACCGGACTTGAGCTTTGTATTTAATATCGTGACAAATTTTGAGTTTATTTTATTATTTGGGCTGCCTATTATAAATTTGATTAATTTTGTTGAAATTTTCTATGTTTTGTCAAACACCACATAGGATATCCAATTAACTAAATTTTGATGTTACGATGCATCATTAAAAATTTACCTTTCATAATATTGGAATTTTCCAAGGGCGGAGGTCAGGACCTAAAATGGAAGAAAACTGTTGACTTTCCGTCGAGTGAACGCCTACAAAAAGATCAAGATTTCCAAGTAATCGCAATGAATTTAGGACAAGAAAACACTTTCAGCAACAAGCTGCTGTATGCAGGTTTCAACCAAGACCATGGTAAGTTGTAATATTGTTGTTATTGAACTTTAAAATTGTGTAAACTGGCACTGCCACTGGCACTGCCACTGCCCCTGACTTGTCAGCGTGATCATAATACTAGCCCGGTAGGCCAGGGCACTGCCACAACACAGCACAGCAAAATTAAATGGCAAGCTCATGATCATAACAAATCAAATATATGCCAATCATTTTTCTGTTATTATTGATATCATTAAATATTCTATTGTTTGTTGCAGTAATTCGTGAACGCGTACTAACTATTAAAGTCGACTTGGAAACAAGACAATGGTCTCTGGGTAGTTTCACACATGTGACCCCAACAAGTGTCAACAAAGGTCATCTTGGGAGTCAAAGGTCAAGAGAAAGGTATAAAGAAAGGTCAAATTTTCTACTTCGTCTGATTTCAAAGGTTAAGGTGTCAAATTATTCCTCTTAGACCAGCGATCAAAAGTGTCAATGGTGACCCTGTCGTTTGACCCTTCCTTGGAGGTCAAAGGTCAACAGGAAGGATAGGGAGGTAAAATTTTCAACTTCATCCGATTTTAAAGGATAAGATGTCAAATTGTTCATCTTAGACCATCAATCAAAAGTGTCAATGGTGACCCTGTCGTTTGACCCTTCCTTGGAGGTCAAAGGTCACCAGAAAGGATATAGGGAGGTTAAATTTTTAACTTCATCCGATTGCAAAGGCTAAGATGTCAAATTGTTCATCTTGGACCAGCGATCAATAGTGTCAATGGTAATCCTGTTGTCCGACCTTTCCTTCAAGGTCAAAGGTCAACAGAAAGGATATAGGAAGGTCAAACTTTCAATTTCATCCAAATTCAAAGGTTAAGGTGTCAAATTGTTTGTCTTGGACCAGGGATCGAAAGTGTTAATGGTAACCCCCGTCGTCTGACCTTTCCTTGGGGTCAAAGGTCAAAAGAAAGGTCAGATTCTCAACTCGGTCCGATTACAACTTTAGGTGGAAGTCGGAAGCATCGTGATCGACACTCTGTGTCGAGAACCGCGCGGCCCGAGAACCACGTTTTCTAGTTGACCTTTACCGTTAATAGCGTGTGTAAAGTAAACCCTAACATTTCCCCGTTTCTAGCATTTTCACAGGGAAGAGGAAAATAAACTAAGTACGAACATGTCATAGAGTAGGTGAAAGGAAAAAATTGTGCACAGTGCACATGCTAGGCCTAGGGCATGAACCCACGACCCCTGATGTCACAGCTAGGCCAGGGTAGTACATGTAGCTTCTAGTCGTGACACCATGACTTTGAGGTCATTTATTTTCCTACAAATCATGAAATTTTGATTGCAACAAATGCTTCTAGAGTAAACAAGCGTATCACCTCCTGTAGTACAAAATACTTTTCTTTTCACGCGATCGTTGCGTCAAACAACCAATCAAGATACGTGCAGTGCATTTTCGTTACTGATGCGTAGTCGCACACGCCCTCATCATACGCACACTGCAGATTTGATTTGTAGGAAATTCAATGATTCCAATAATAATGACATTTGTCCTCGGTTACAATTATTGGAACTATATAAACCTCTCAAAAAAAAGTTTGGAAACTTTTTTTAGCTGCCTATATCTCAATTGTTTAAATCTTGTTCATCTTTGATGCATTATTTGATTAGTTAGCAATCTCTTCTTTAAAATGACTCCAAATTTGTAAAAAGAGCTTGCTTTATGGCTGAGTAATTCAATTTTTGACAAAATTAAGAAGTATCTGTGTCATCCTATTGATTATGATGCTATAGGATAAATTCGTGAACGGATGAATGAATTTAACTTACTGGATAACAGTTTGTTTTTGAATAACAAAAGGTGAAGATATGATTTTATGGTTTCCTTAATTAATCCATCTTGTTTGTAACTTCCTCTAAAGTGATCATTTGGTGTAAAATCCAGAATTTATCATTGTGAGATTATTAAATATGACTAAAACTCATGCATACGTCAACTTCAAGTTGGTTTATCACAAAAGTAAGTTACAGCAACATTTGATGTTAGTGAAACATAACTTTGAAGTTCTGTGAAACGCTATGCCAAGGACAGGAACGTACTGAGATTTTACTCGTAATTAATTAAGGTAAGTGAACGTTGTTTTGTTAATGAATACCAACAACTTTTTCAATTCATTCATCCTTTCATGGATTTATCCTATAGCATCATAATCAATAGGATTGACACAGATACTGCTTAATTTTGTCACACGATGTCTGTGACCCACCTGCTAAGAAAGCAGAATTACTCAGTCATAAAGCAAGCTTTTGTTACAAATTTGGTGTCATTTTAAAGAAGAGATTACTAGCTAATCAAATAATGCATCAAACATATGAAAATGATTCAAAAAAATGAGATATAGGCAGCTAATAAAGTTTCCAAACTTTTTTTGAGAAGTTTACATAGCATCTAAATTCAAGCCTACTGCGTTAATAAATAGGCTGATTCGTTCTTGCTGTTAATTTCTTTAAAACGTGACAAAGTCAACTAGGATGAGATTGCACACTTGAAATTATTGACGTCATCGCTTACTTTGATTTTATTTCACATTGTATTTAACTCGGAGTACAAGGCCAATTGTTTACAAACGCAATCGGTCCCCTGCAATCGGTGGTAACGTGACTGATTTTGTATATTACATTTACATTAATAATAATACAGGTTTTGTGCCTTGTCTACTTTTTGATATGTTTCTTAATCATTGTGTGCTGTTTGATCTTATCCATAGGATGCTTTGCTTGTGGAATGGAGAATGGTTTCCGTGTATACAATGCAGACCCTTTGAGGGAAAAAGAAAGGCAAGGTAAGGGGACTCAATCAATATTAATTCATAAAGATATAGATGCAAGCTAGAATCATAGCAATTAAGACAGGTCTTGCCTTGATGGTGTTAAAAGTATATTACCAATGATGCCATCATCATGATTCTGTTGTTGTTGGATTATATTTATGAACACTTGTTTCTGTCAATTAATTGGTAGATTTTAACGGGTTCGCCGTCGGACAAGTTTTGAACTGTCAAGCTTTCGTCAGGAGTAGCTCTGACTTCTTCAGGACAAATATTATTATAAAGACATGTGGGCCGTCACTTCCCACTGATGACTCGCATGAGCCATTCACTGAAGGCTGCCCCTTGCCAACAGATTCACACAAAAGTAGGTTGCCCCTAACCTCTAATGTGTTGTTCTTATGAGATATCCGTGGCTCTAAAAAGAGTCTTTCTGAAGGCTTCCCCTTGCCAACAGTTATTTGCACAATAGTAGGTTGCCCCTATACCTCTAATGCGTGTACAAATGATAGGCTGCCCCTTGCCTATTAAGTCTCCAACCGAACAGATTGATACCTGATCGAGAAGTGACAACGAATAGGATGGGATGGGATGGGATAGGTTCGCTCCAACAGGAGCTGGGTCACTGCATAAAGCTTGACCCCTGGGTTGATAATATCTGTTCAAAAGAACAGGAAAAAAAACTGGATTGCTAATATCTGCCCATAAGAACAGGGAAAAACTGAGTTGACTTGTCGGTTGCATAAAAGCAGACCTCGTCACAAAAGTGGCGAATCGTATCGTATCGTTGGAAATCTGTCAAAAAGAACAGGAACTGGGTTAACATGTTGGTCGCTAAAAAGCAGACCTCGTAGCGTAGCGTAGCGTATAGTATCGATGCGTATCTGTTTATAAAACAGGAACCGGATAAACTTTTGTCCGCAATGAAGCAGATCTTGTACCGAAGAAGCGTAGCGAATCGTATCGTTGCAAATCTGTCCATAAGAACAGGAACTGGTTTGGATGATTAGTAAAATGAGTTTATTAGTGCGATGAGTGTGATGATAATATTACAATCTCCCCTAGATACGCTAACCGCAAGGCCAGTACAGCGATCATGCTGGAGTAATTAGTAAGAAGTAAGTCGGTTAGTAGAATACTTTACAAATGTTAGTGAGTACCTGAAAAGCAAATTTATCTCTTTCTGGTGGCTCTAAAAAGAGCCGGTTGCAGTAAAACTGCTGATATCCTGGAGTACTGTTGCTGCTGTGACCACTACACACACACAGTCACACACTCACCCACCGGCATCCTGCCACCCACAGTCTGCGGATGTGTGAGTGTGCGAGTAGTGATGTGTGTGTACCTAGAGCTTCCAAATTATGAAGTCTTTGGATTTTGAAACATGTGTATTTGAAATATCTCTGATAGAAGTACAAAACCTGAAAATTTAATTCCAATCCCATTCTTAGTTTGCGAGGCAAGTCACGACAAACCACCGTTGTGGACGTATTCACAGAAATTGCACTTTCTGGACTCTTTGTGTTTCAGTCAAACTTGCTATGAAGTGTTCAGATCTTTGGTTGAAACTAATACAGTTTTGTTTGCAAGAAAGACCAAACTTAAGAATGCTAGCAAAGAAAAAGTCAGAACTTATATGTTTGAGTTATAATTTCACAATGTTCGACCGTTGCGGACGTACATTTTTTGCGTTGGGGACGTACTCTTATGAATATTTCAAAAAAGTGCAATATGCACGTCCGCAACAAGTTGCATCCAATATTTCTTAATAATAAAGATGGATTCAGAAAGGGACAAAGTTTCAAATCAAAGGAGTTTATATCAAATTAAAATATTTGCAAAGTTAATTTGTTTCAAACAACAAGAAAAGGTAGAACAGGGTGGCTGAAAATAGCATTTTTTGAATGTACGTCCGCAACATGCCATTTTTGACATTTTGTCCATATCTTGAAAAACCTGATTCTAAAGCAAATTTAAATATCAATTAATCTATGATAATTTTGACACCAGCACTCACAATGTTTCACAGGTTATGTGATAAATCCTTTAATTTTTGACGATTTTGAAAAATGGTTGACCTAATTACGGAATAGCCCAGCAGCGAAAAATGAGTACACAACGAATAGCTAGATGTGACAGAATTTATATGGTTTGATCAATTGACTAGATTCCATTTCCTTTGGTGATCAAAGATCAAAGATACCACTATACTGTCGGAACAACTATTGTGCTAGTTAATCCTGATGACAAACATCCTGTCAATTGTTTATTATTATTTATTTGAGCTTTCATTATACAGGGTAGCTTCTTCAGTGTCAAGGCACTGCTATTCTAGAAGGCCCTGTTACAATTGAAAATTTACATAACATATATATAGACATAAAATTTACATAATATTTACATGAAACCAATAAAATAAGATTTAAATATATGAATGACATACAATTATAGAAAACCAAGAAGAACAAATTCAAATATTCTTGATTAAATATTTGAACTGACCAAGGGACAAAGAACTAAATTTTGAACGAGTGTCAGTGTCAACAGAATTGTTCCAAAGGTTTGCTGCTCTGACGTGAAAAGTTCTGAAACCAGAATTTGTTTTAAAGCGGGGTACAACAAGCATGTTTGATGAATTTCCTCTTGTTCTGTAACTATGGGTAGTATGAGTAAAGACAAAATCTGAACACAAATAATTAGGAGCTTCCCCTATCAGACACTTAAATAACATAATAAGAACATGTTTCTTCCAAGTTACATCTAGTTTTTGCCACTTAAGATCATTCATCATAGAATCAATTGGTGTTCTAATATCAGCTGAAAGGATGATTCTAGCAAGATTGTTCATAAGAACTTGCAGCCTGTTCGTAAGAGTGAAAGAGCTATTAGACCAAACTTGACTACAGTAATTAAAGTGTGGCATCACTAAAGAATCAGCAAGTTTCTTAAGAATATAATTTGGAAGATAATATTTTACACGACGAATTACACCACAACGTTTAGAAACATTTGAGGATATGAAGTCAATATGTTGAGCCCAAGTCATTTAACTGTCAAATATAAGACCAAGATATTTAAAACAATCAACCTTTTCAATTATTTCACCATTATATACTAAAGAAATTTCATTAAATCTGTCAAGCTTATGAGAAGATCCAAAAAGCATCATTTTTGTTTTACTAAGATTTAGAGTAAGATTATTTTCTCTAAACCAATCAGCTACAATACCCATATTATCATTAAGGCTCTTTTGGAGAGAAGAAGGGTCTGATGAGCTAACTAGTAATGAAGTATCATCGGCATACATTACTGATTTACAAAGAATACTATTTGGAAGATCATTAACAAAAATGATAAATAATAAGGGACCTAATATAGACCCTTGTGGAATTCCAATATCAATTGACTATTAGATGTTAAACCAATTAAGACTATAAGATGTTAAATCAATTAGATTGTTAAGCCATTTGGATTAGCACAAATATAGTGCTAATTCATCCTGGTGGTAAACATCCTGTCAAGCCAATTAGATGTTATTGTATGTTTAAACAAAGGTTAGACTTCATGAACAGATTATCGACTGGGATTAATTGTTTGAAAATAGAGAGTTCCACATGCTGCTAATCTGTTTACCATCATTTCTGTTAAATGTTGATGATTCATTTATTCAGAAAGACTCTTTTTAGAGCCACGAATATCTTCTGGTCTCCGGTGTGGGCCTACATTCACACCTTAAGTATTTTCATACTTATAATGTGAATATTCAAATTTAATTTGAATAAAGAAGTAAATTGGACCTGAGTATACTGGACCATTTTTTTGTTTTAAAAACGTTTTTGTTTTTTTAACTAAAAACAATTTTCTGAAACATAGTTCCAATTTAAATGGCATTTTAACAAAAAATGGTTTCTCAAAAATGGGTCAAATTTTTTCATTTCAACAAAAAATATTTTCTTTGTGGATGTGTTTTCTCTTTGCAGATTTTCCGGAGGGAGGCATTGGTCATGTTGAGATGTTATTTAGATGCAATTATCTGGCCTTAGTAGGAGGTGGCAAAACCCCCAATTATCCTCCTAACAAAGGTATGCACATTGAAACATAAGTTTTACAAGTTACTGGTAAATTGTATTTTACAAGTTCAATTTTTTACTCACATGTAAACGGTTTTGTCCTCCGATGGAAGGCTTCATCAATACTGCACCAACTTGGCCACTTCACTCCTATATGGGTTGATTGATGGTTTCTCAACCTAAGGTTGCAAAGTTTGTTCTGCTAGCAGCCTGTCCTATACATTACTGAATGAGTAAACTTCTTCATCTCAGTAAATAACATTGCTCCCCAACTTTAAATTTCTGATCCATATTGACTCCCTGATCCATCCCATTTGTCTGTCATAGTCTTTGTCAACAATTTTGGCTGATTCCCAGTCATTAACACAATTTACCAATAACATGATTTTATAACAGTCTTGGGGGTCCCGTTTCATAAAGATTTGAATCAAGGGTACGTTTGATAGAATCAAGCGCACGTTTGATTTCAAACGTACATTTTCATTGTATCATCCTATTTTACGTCTGATAAATCAAACGTACGCTTGATTCAAATCTTTATGAAACGGACCCCATGATGAACTTCTTTGGAGGATTTATCACATAACCTGTGAAACATTGTGAGTGCTGGTGTCAAAATTATCATAGATTGTTGTATGAATTGAAATAATGGTCATTCAAATTGCCTTCCAAGATGCATATTGGTCATGAACAATATACTGAAATGATACCCAAATGTTCATTAATCATACCTGTACCTGTTTCTGTGACATAATGCTGAATGTGGAACAGAATCAGTGTGTACTAACTAGATGCTTTATGAAATTGATCATTAGAAATAACGGAACATTAATTTCCTGGATATAAAATACTCTTTGTAATCATGTTAAAATAGTAATACATTTATTTCAGTGATGATTTGGGATGACCTCAAGAAGA
>JXSR01S013769.1:109916-122733 GCA_000969725.1 Ophiothrix spiculata
TAATGTACGCCCATCCATTATGAGACGATAGATGATAGGCAAAACAAGAAATCGCTATCTTTTATTCTCATTCTAAGTCACAAATTTTAGTCATTTATAAACCAAAAAACGATGTTAATTATTGCTAAAAACTATTAACAATATCGTACACCCCTATTTAAACATGAAATATTCCAAACCCAGTAAAGCTGTTCGCGTCGGATGTGTGCGTATACCTGCATAGCGCCGTGATTTTGAACGCGCGGCTCCACTGCGTTTCACGCTGAACGCACTGTCATCTATCGTCTCATAATGGATGGCCAAAATTCCTTATAAGGAAGTTAAATCGCACTCAGTGACTTAGAATTTCAAATGTTTGATGCTTTGCCATTTTCCCATTTTCATGTTCCAAGCACCATGTTTTGCACGAACTTTAAGTGTCTGACACGTAACCAACAGTGCGCCAACTTATGTGTACTGCGTAAACGCAATAGAGGGTTTGCACGACGCGACACGCACCATACACGCAGACCGTTTCGACGCCATCTTGGTGGAGCGCGGAGTAGTTTGTGATGTAAACAAGACATCAAAATCGACTGTAACTCATGATTGACTTCAGATTATCAGGCTGTTTCTATTAAGATCATTTTCCGGAAGCAACCGACTAATGGAGTAGAAGTATTCAATAGAAACAGGCGTTCTCCGCCATTATCCGTCTTTTTAGCGGCTAAAGTTTAGCCGCTATTTATCCTGTTTTTTGCAGGATAATAGCGGTGAGAAATACCGCAAGACGGCAATAGAAACTGAAGCCATCGCATTTTCCGGTGAAAAACCAGAAATCGACAAATTAGGGCAAACTACAGATAGCTTTGAATGTACATCAATGTAGATTCCTGGGATGTATACCCATGTACATTCAACTCGATATGTTCGTCACGCCTCACACACTGAGTTCGCGTACGCGTTAACGAGCGACTTGTTAGTGACGCGTAGACGCAAATACATACGCGCAGTGGAATACGCAGCGTGAATCCACATTTGCTTACGCGTTAGCCTGATAATCTCTACTCAATACTTTGCGGTAAGCTAGGTCAAAGAACTTTTATCCGGCAATTTGTAAAGGTCAGTCGACCCTGTTCACTTTGCGCAAACTGTAGGCCTAATCTAATAGAAACTCGACGCTCATCGCTATTATACGGTTAAATTTTATCCGGATAAATACAGGATAATTAATAGAAACACGCTGTATGACTTGAAAATTAAACTAAATAAATCGACTGTATATTCTTGTCATCATTAGTTGTGATCTGGTGTCTTGATACTGCGAAAAGATTGTAATGTGACGGGACTTTTTGTTTGCGGCCCATGAAAATGGTGTTGTGAGAATGATATGACGTCACGTGCAAACCCTCTATTCTGTAAACGTTTTGCTGTGTGTGACGCGCTAATTTGAACATCAAGTGTGGATTCATCACAAATCAACAACGGGTCGCTTCTGTATAAAGAGAGATGTTGAATTGATTTTCTTGCTATCAAATGTGCTGGTGTTTGGCTTGTTTATGTCTCAATATTTCAAATGTCCTAATTGTTTTGCAAAATTCAGCATGATGATCTTGGAAAAGTTTAACATGTTGAATGATAATTTTGAGTCAAGTATTATGCCGTCTCTACGAACTGAAGACGGATACTCAAAGCAGATTTAATCCAAATCGTTTAGAGGATATCAATACCTACCAAAATTGAAGAAACCCAGTAAACTATCAAAATAAACAGTAGGTGACCATGGTGACAGGACATTGCGGCATATTTGACTTTTCATCATAAGTTGCTTTAGAACATGCAAATGATTTTCAAAATGTCTGCTTCTATGAGGAACAGTCAGGAGACAGGTAATGGAGATAACACCGGAATTTACGCAAAATATAGACTTTCACAAGTTTCAGCTTATCACCTGCTTTAAACAAAACCTAATCAAATAAATGCCCGTTTGAAGAATGTTTAGATTGAGGAATACAGATATCAAATTGAATATGATACCATTTCTGAAATAAAGGAATGCTAGAAAATGCATACAAATACCGATGGAATTTTATCTTTGTTGACAGCAGTAATATGAATGTAATAGCCATATTGTCTCTGAGCCATATATGTGTCTGGTACTAACACATCTAAAAGAAATAACGAAGCCTGTTCATGGTAAGGTAAATCAATGTTCGTAAGAATATATGTTATGGCTCACCCCGAACGTGCCGAAAGGGGGTTCTTTGCAGATGATATCAATTTTAATTTTATCATTCCATCTGTTGCAGGATTTTCTAAGCTTTAAAATGACATCTTACTTGTTGAAATTGATCAAAGCGATCAAATTTTACGACAGAAAATTTTCTGGAAATTCTTATTATTTTCTTTATTTTTTGCTGCCTATTTCCATCTTTTTCTTCAAACGTGTCCTGTCGCAAAGTCTCCCTTTTCGGGGTGAATCATCACATATCATATGGGTCTCAATATGAAATGAAATGAAATGGAAGATTAAAAAAAATGAATGTGAGGTGTTATAAGAAATAAACATATCCCATCAATTATGGATGCTACCAGGCAGATGTAAACGCCCTGCAGTCACAGCATCGTGACATTCCCCATAAAAGCTCCACAATATCGCTAGGGTTGACGAAGCGATTAAAGTGAAGTGTCTTGTCTAAGGGCATGTTCCTTTTGGTCGTAGCGGGGTTGAAACTCACGATCTACTGATTCGAGTCACGCAACACTGTTCCAGACCACTCGAGCTCTCACATCTATAAATTCAAAACATCATTACATGTTTAAACCCGGCCAGTGCCTTTGACAAATTTGTCAAGGGAGAGGCTGTTGGTAACATCCCATCCCTTAGTAGTACGAAAGTTTCTCGTTGCTTGTCGAGAATAAACTTTGAAGTCATTGATATAAATATCGCTTATATTAGGATGAAGTTGCATCGGACAAAGCTGAACTGGACGAATTGGCTATTTGTTGCAATTTGCCTTATATAGGGGCCGTTCACAAAAACTCTTGTAAGCAGGGGTGGGGGGGGGGTGAATTGTGATATAAAAGACACACGTTTCGACTCATCACACTGAAAACACACAAAAGATTTTGTCTAATAGAAGACTCACAAATTATTTTATTTCCCACTCTAAATGTATTTATCATTATCTTGGGGTAAAACAAGGTGACCAATGTCAGAGGCTTAATCTTTCACAACACAAAAAGGAGATAATATATTACATTTTACATTTATAGCATTTTCATAATTCATATCAGCATAATATAATTATTTTTTTCATCGCCTCTTGTCCTCTATTTACGATACAGTAATAAATATGGTATCCACATTTTAGGGAGTTTAATAAGTTCGTGACCTGATGTTGAAGGAGATAAGTTATGCCGTTTTTATTAACCCTTGACTTACCAAGGGTGGGGTGGTGGGGGTGGTTACCACCCCCTAACGGATGATTCCCTGTCGCATAAAAACGCAAACGAATATGACCTAGGGGTTTTGTGTAGTTGTAAGTTTATCTTTTGCGGTCAATTTAGCGGAAACAAAATCGTAGGTACCACCTTCAGTGGGGTCAGGGTACCTCGTCAAAGTCGGAAGGAAGGGGGAGGTGGTTGCCACCTGAGAAAATTTAAAGTCGTCATTTTGAAAAATATCTGCATGATATTCACCTAAAACTTACAAAACGATTTGGTGGCCATTTTTGTCCCACAGCGTGATTTTTCCGACTCGGAAGTACTTATGACGTCACAATTACGTAACTTCTTGGCCGATTTTCATGATTTTGGTATCAATGGGTAGAGGAGACCCTACCCTATACTATGGTATAAAGCGAAGCAACTTTAGCTACAACATTGGATTTCTTTGATACTTTACAAATAGCAATATGAGGTTATCCTAAAATATTGGCCTACACTTTGAATAAGTAATCTTTCCGAAGTGTGGACACCTTGACTGTGCTGAATTCATTGTGTGCAGCGCCTGCGAGAGGGATGTGAAGGTTTATGCATGTCTGTTAAAATTTGTTGTTTCTTTCTGGGTATAAAGTTAACTTTAAGAAACCTCTTACTGGTAAGTTTAAATTTCTGTAAAATAAAAAACTTAAGTAGGTATTCCCTTAATTTTCCAAATATTTATCAATTAAATTCAACTATGTAAGAACAACATACTACAGTGTGTCCAAGAATAAACCTTACAAGCTTTGCGTTCAATATTCATGGGTTGAATGGATAGTTCGGAAGTATGTAAAGGTTGCATTTTATAGCCCATGGATTGAACTTTTAGATACCGTTTGTTTCATTGACAATCGGTAATGTACATCAAAAGTTACGCTTTGTCAAATAATTGAATGTAAAATTTGCTGGTCCAATTTCACGAGTTTGTAAGTTCCCCTTGAATGAAGCTCTATTCAGTATTGTTATTGATCTGTTCACTCAACCGTAACGATATTTACTTACTTACTACGTACATGCTTTCTTTTATCTATGATGAAAAAATGAACAAATTTGATGTAAAAATAAGACAGATATGATAAGTTTTCCAAGGTGACTCATTTTTATTCCATTCAGAAACACCCTTACTTTATGGCCAATAATCATGAAATTGGACCAGACAAAAAACCACCCAAAAGTTTGATACAACATAATTTTTGTTGCATACTACTGATTGAAATGAAACAAACGGTATCTAAAAGTTCAACTCATGGGCTATAAAATGCATATATTACATACTTTCTGACTATCCGTTAAACCCCTGAAAATTGCACGCAAAGATTGTAAGGTTTATTCTGGGACACTCTGTAGTAGCTAATTTCTTCTCTTTTTAGGCCATGAACTTATTGAACACCCCTCGTAAAGCAGATTTGATGACGATTCATGTCTAAACATAATTATCGATAACAAAATCAATTTGAATTATCCCTCTAAATTCCAAAGAGTGAAAAACTCAATCCTCTTTTGGAGTGATAGGGTCAATCGTAAAGATTGCCATTGCAATCTACAAACAAGACACAATGTTTTCTCATTGAAATTTTAAATTGTGAACTGTTGTTATTATCAATTTACATTCTGTAGAGTAAAACTTCAATCTTTTGGGGTGTAAAATTTTCAATTTTTTAGAAACTTTTTACCGATTGTTTCCTTAAGTCAAACCCTCTCGTAGTGAATAATTTACATAACATGTGTATGCAATTCAATATTTAGAGATATTATTGTTTTAAAAATACCATACAATTATATTTTAGTTCATTATCTATTAAAAATCCGCTTTTTAACATGTCGATGACATGTTATTGAAAATTATATTTATATGATACACAAAATATTTTGGTGATCAATACAACTTCACATGTAATTTGACACGACAGTGGCGATTTGGCGACAATGGTATAGGTAAACTAAGGTAAATCGCTCAAAACATCTTATGACAAATGGAAAATAATACGTAGGAGAATATTATGACTAATAATTTATTAGAATAATAATTTGCATCTTTCATCTTCTTCTAAAACCATATTTCATAGTATGTTTAGTAAAGTTAAAGTTTCAAAGTTTAATATGCTTCCCGTACTTCATAGAGACAAATTAACGGAAATAAATTAATAGTTTATAGACATTTATAATATATACAATAATCTTATAAAGAAAACAATTAAGTTTGTTATAAAACAAGTAATCGTACTCATCATTGTTGTTTAATTAAAAACAATGGCAAAAACTAACATATACCTATATAAATAAATTATCATGGTTTGTATAGCGTTTTTATAGAACACAACTTACATAATACTGCTGAGGAGCTACAAATATACCTTTCTGGTTCATGTTGTTTTTAGTTGGATCCCTCCTTACACGTAAGAGCATAATGGGTCCACATGGACCCTGGATTTTTGTTTCTCCGCGCGTAGTGAAGGTGCAAATACGACCGTTTGGCTCTTTTTTTCTTCGTGCAGATACAGTCTTGATATATTACGGACAATTTATAGTTCTTTTGAGCTACCAAATATTTTGTACAACAAGTTATGAATAACGGATGTTTGGTGTTGTAAATCACCAAACATTTGACATCAAACACAATATGAACTGTATATGGGTCTTAAAAATTAATTAAAAATGATTCTCAAACAAAGCAGCTACTAGTATTTTACCTAAAGCAAACTGCTACCACGGCGGAGGATGTTTATTAAATAACACTAATAGCAGTGTTTAAATAACACCAAAGGTATGGATCTATTACAACACCGCCTCAGTCAACATTATCGATGTCAAATTAACACCGGAGTTTTTACAGTGTATGGATGGGGTTGATAATTGTGACGCAAACGGACTTTATCTGGCATGACCTTTAGTGAAAACATGACAATAATC
The DNA here is from genome assembly GCA_000969725.1 of Ophiothrix spiculata. NCBI lineage: Eukaryota > Metazoa > Echinodermata > Ophiuroidea > Amphilepidida > Ophiotrichidae > Ophiothrix > Ophiothrix spiculata. Next base: position 116,292 of record JXSR01S013769.1, read on the forward strand.
AAAGGTATATTTCTTTACATACTGAAAATGTTTTAAAGTTAAGTTAGTAATATTTCTTCAGGAATCTAAGACGACTGCCAAATTTAAAAATGCCAGTCACAAGTGGGAAATTTAATGAGGTAGGGATAATGTTGACAGAATTCTATCTCTATAGGGAAGATGCACAGACAAATCGGTAACTACGGTGGGTCAGATATCTGCAATGATCGGTACAATCTAATTTACCACTATTCTTGAAGATAAAAACAGTTCCCATTCAAAATTTATTTGTTACGTACATTTGTCTGTGTCCATGATTTTTAAGGTATCAAATCGAAAATGTCAGGCAGATTAATTGATTTTGCCGACTGCTTCAGATAACGGCAACCGTTGCCGATTAGTGTGCGTGTTTCCGATTGGGTAAATTTATATTCATGACACAGCTGTCGAGCTAACACAAACACAATTCCAACGGCGAATATGACATTATTAAATTATAACACCCTGCTCCCTAAACATGATATAGGACATTTAATTCAAAACAGCAGCCACATTTCTTGAGGATAATACAATGCAAACTTAAACCTATAATTCACACACGGCAGTAAAATTAATATTATTTATTTTATAAAAAGACGTTGAGCCTTCACGTGATGAATTAAAACGAATCATAACCCGACGAAAACAATGTAACAATCATACGCGCTGAACGCCCTTTACGTCAAACAGGGCGTAGCACGCGGAGTTGTTTGTGAATTTTCAATCGCTACTTTTTATATTCTACTGTGGTTCCCTCGATATTGACGCTTCGCTATCGGCTCAGTCCATCCAAGACCGCAGGTACAGGCTACCCATTGTGACTAGTGTCATGCCTCACCTCAGCTTGACACTCACTGTATCCAAATACATTGTACTTACGCGTTAGTTCAATGCATTGGTAAAGAGGTTGTTGTTTACTTGCGCCCGTGATGTTACACGCTCGCGTGACAATACGCGTTTGTGCACGTAATAACGAGTGTCGTGCAAACATTTGCGCGTTGCAGGAACGCGTAGATCGCGCCAATAACAACTTTTCACGCACACGGAGCAGAGCACAAACCAATGAATGATTGAGATTGATTTGCCTGTACCTGCGTATTTGGTTTGTGGAGTGCATGTGGCCATGGTGAGTGTGAAAAACCAAAGGTGCAGGGCCATGGTGAGTGTGAAAAACCAAAGGTGCAGGGAACCAGCGTATTTATATTCTTGCTTTTTGATTGACTAGGTTACACGCCAACTTTATGAATTTGGTATGATGACTAGGATGATTCTAAAACTAAAACAAAGATGACACGCTCCTGTGAGTTTATGGTGGCTTCACAAGTATGCTGGAAGCGTTATCATCTATACTATTTTACTCTTTACATATGATTAAAATATTGAATTTATCTATACATATTTATAACAATTTCCCTCATTGAGATATAATACAAGGTTTATGCACAATAAGTAATGTATAATGTATACTATATCCCTACACGTACCATTATGGACATTAATAACGTACATTTTGTTTGATTATGCAATGACATTTTAAAGACACATAACTCAAGGAGACATTAACAAATTTCAATTTATGGGTATCGAACCTCAAAAATCAAGATAAAAACACCGTTTTTATAATAACTGGGGGAAAAAATCAACTATGTGAACGGTAAAATACATTTTTGTAAAGAAAATTTTACAAGGAAGCTATATCTTTAGTCAACAATACTCTGTATATGAATTTGAACCAAATTTCTGTTTCGAAAAATATTGACACAATGAGCAAAATATTCGTCCATTTTAGGAGAAAAAAACTCCCATACACCCAAGAAATGATTTTAGCAATTTCGACACTTCCTTGAAAAGTTTTGGTGAAAAATAACGTTTTAATCATACTAAGGCATCCCACCGAATTCTTGATAACGACGTAATTACTGTACGGCTATATTCCTCTCTAAATTAAAAAAAAAATGCGTACTTTATTAGTTTTTAGGTATGATTAAAACGATCTTTTTAAAAAAAATATTAGGCTTAAATCTCCCTTTAGATATTGAACGATGATACAAAATATTGGTCCCATGAGAACAGATGTTACAATCGCAACACCTTAACAATACACTTATACTGTATTATACAAATACAACATGATATCGAGGGAAGTAGTGAAAATTACTGATCCCGAGGTGTTGGATGCGTAGTTACACTCATCCAACACCGAGGTATCAGGAATTTTCACTACTTCTCGAAATAAACCATGTTGTATTTGTTTTACTATACCTCATAAATATATCACTAAAATTTGGTGTTAACACATCAAAAAATCACCCCAAAATGTCCATTCTTCTCGATCACCGTATGAATTTGCCAACTGATAAGTGATATGATTACAGGGGTGCGAAAGTAGGGGTGCGATAGTTTCTCATTTGTTTCCCTGCGTGGACGTTACGCGCACTTGGGGGAAGTAGGCATAATGCTTTTATGCGCATCAGCTTTAACTAACCAATTGTATTTCGTGGTTTCCTAATAAATATTTATGAGGCATTATGTACTATTTGAATACATACCAAGTTTCATAACATAGATATTGAAACTAAAATATCTTTATTTAACCAAACACATAACCCTTTAAAGCAGGATCACACTGTGAAAAGTGGGAAATAATGTAAAAGAGGTAAAGCCGAAGGAAATGACAGTCGCGTGATTACTGGAGGGGAAATAGTTTTTACTATTGCCATAATGAAAGAGTAGTCAATATTTGTTTTACATACTGATTTTGTTTTGAGAGGTCAATAGTAAAAGGCTATTGACTCCAGATAATTTGCTGACAAATTAATTATATAATAGTCAGTGTGACTGCAGCTCACGACAATAAAGGCTGGCTTACTCTAAGACGATGATCAACGTAAGGTTGTGAATGTAAATAAAATAATTATTACAAAATAATAAATTTTAACATTCGTCACCTTAGATGTCACAATCCAGAAGCAAACGTCGCATCAGTCGTTGTAATTTTATTCCTTACCGTGTGATTTCATCAGTGGTCATACTGGACATGACAAAGGAAAAGTATAATTCGCAGCTAACCGATGCTTGTTGCCCCTCCCCCCCCCCCCATTTGTATTAGTGTAAACCAGCTTTAACATAACACTTCCTCGGCGCTTGAATGATATTTCAGCGGGGAATTTAAATTAATGCCATGAGCTTCGTGATAAGTTTGGACCAGTCACCGGGGAAATCAATCCGCTAGGACATATCTTCCACAAAGGAAAATAAAGTAAAAAAATCACACTATTAATTATTATTTATGGAATACAGAAATATGTACATTACAATATAAATTACTTTGAATTATCTTATATGTGATAGGTTGAGAACTGGGAATTTTTTAAACTAAAGTTATTATTATTATTACTACTACACATTTTTAATTTGTAAAACAAAGATTAAAAATCGTGGCAACTTAAGCATATATATTATTTTTCAATCCATCTACATCACTCAATGCAATAAATCAAAAAAGAACTATTTTCTTTTACAAAATTAAAAAAAATATTCTGTACTCATTTAACTCCGCATTAATATTAATAATGTTTAAAAGTTGCAAGTTTGATACATGTTAAATATGACAAGGGTTATATGACGTAATTGTGTTATGCTTTAATTGATTCAATACACGCATTATATGATATACCGTCATTTTACATGAGTGCAATATAACACATCACCGTATAGAGCAAAACGTACGCCTAACGTACTTTATCACACTATTGATCTATTTTATGCATTGTTGTTCGTTATGTGTTCGTTACAAGTACGTTCAATACGTTATCCATACGATATATCCGTTATGTATACCTTAAATTCTTTATTCATACGGTGGTGGTCCGTTTAGAACACGTTCAATATGTGAAACTTGTGTACGTTATTTGTACATTTTGCTCTATACGGTGATGCCTGACAGAGGTTTATTTAAATGAACATTCTTTAATAAATTAAAGCGAACCTTCAGTCTGTCTGAACGCGCTCTCAAAAGTGATTTGCAAGCGAAACAACCACTCGTGTGGTCTAGCGGAACAGAGCAGGACTCATAATCAGTAGGTTGTGAGTTCGAGTCCCGTTATCGCCAACGAATTATTCCCTTGGCAAGGCATTTAATCTCCATTGCTTCGTCGACCCGAGCGTTGTATGGGTAATTACTAGGAATATAGTCGAGTAGCGCCGTCTAATGGTATATCGATACCTAAGACTTTGTTAAAGGCAGCTGACCGTATTCTATTGGTAATGTAATAATTGTCATAAGCGCTTTGACCCGATGTTCAATCGGAAAAAGCGCTATATAAGTGGGATAATTATTATTAATTGTTATTATTATTACAACGGGAGAAATTTGAAATTATTTTGGTCACGGCTGTGACACTCTGATTGTGTTCACACTTGCAATCACTTAACAAGCAATTCACGACTTAATTCTCACGTGTAAACACGTGCTCAGTAAACTACAGCTGGACAATAAACTCTACTTTCTGACCCATAAATTTGATTATATTTCACAATATAGATAATAATACGTATATATAATACATAGGGATATCAATTAAAGTACACAATGTTTTGATATGTATTTATGCTTTGGCGTAAGTCACTATCCAATAGATATTTTAGATACATAGACAGGATATCATTTGTTACCTTTGATAAAATAGACACAATAATTTACCATATTTCACTATTTTCAAGACAACTTTCTATTTTGAGAAAACAACTAACAATACGAGTGTTATTAAAACGGATTTCTGCTTCTATTTTGAAGAGGTTATAAGTTGAGATATATTGGCTCTGTAAACAGTTTTGAATCAACTTTTATGTTGCTAGTAATACAGAGCCTTTACAATCTTGACACTACTTCATTAGCCAATTGGTACAGTAAAACGTTGGTCGTCAGTGATTTAAATAAAAACCATATCTGTCAATTCTAGTATTTTTGTGGTTTGACGTACACTAAATAGATCATTCTGGCTTGAGTTAATTGTAAATGACCTCCCAAACAACATATAAGAAAGAAAGAAAGAAAAAGCAAGTTTGTTAAATTGATTAATTTGCATATTAAGTAAAATGAGACACTTTTAAAAATTTTGGCAGCTTTTTTCATTGTCCAAAACATCATTAAACATGTGACCCCTGATAAATGTTTTTGGATATAACTGAAGAATTATTCTTTGGACAAATGTAGCAGAAAGGGAAAAGTATATTTCTCCCTCCTGCCTCTAGATAAATATTTTTGGATATAATACTTTGGAGAAAGGGAAAAGTATGCAATTTCAAAAATGAAAAAAAAAAGTCACCATATTTGAAATCCCAGCCCCTGTTTTGGTGGCCATTTTGTTTATATAAATAAACAACTTTCACAAACTTGCTTTTTCCTGCTTTTTAAATATGTTGTTTAGGAAATCGTTAGAAGCTGTTTCCAGCCTAAAAACTTTGTGTTGCAATTTTTCCCATGTACCCAATGAACTTTGCTAGATTGACTAGTCTGCATCGATAGCAAACACACCAATGGTCCTTGTAGGTATAAAATATATAAGGTAATGAACTTTATGATGTCCATATCACCATTCCGACAAAGCCATTATTGCGGTGCCCCCGATGACGTGTTGTGGTGTCCCGTGAAAGTGGACCTATGTCCAAATCTTGCATATTGTTCAATAAAATACAATAAACCTATGCAGCATGCAATTCACATGTTAATTATCCCGTTTAAATGTCCCGCGAATTAAAATTCAGCAGAGGGCAGTCAATACAACAAACACAGAAAACCGTTTTCGAATACCTGTACAGTACGTAGGCTACATTGTTTAAGTGTATAACAATACGAGTTGCGAGCTCGTATGTATAACTCATTGACAAAAATGAAGCATGTCCATTTCAATGACTCTCGTATATCTTGCAATATGCTACGTCATAAACCAGCATACATGACTTGGGAAGCGGCTATTGATCCAAGGAAGCTAAGAATACAGGCGGAAACTACTACAGCCGTTGTGGTACCAACTGCGTAGACCAAACTACCCATACAGACGGAGAGGAAGAACTGCGCTACAAAAACCATGCTTTGAACGAGTGATACATCAGTGCCTAGACCACGGATCTGCTTTGGTGAGCCTGGTGCATCTTCTTCAAACTATGAAAAGATAAACAGAATAAAATGCTATGCTTAATTGTTTGATAAAGGATAGAAGGTTTAAAAGGTTATACAAGTTATATTATCAAGATTCAGGAATATAGACTTTCACTACACAGCGAATAACTCAAGGTAATTTTGAGAAACCATTCATGTAAATTTATTGAAAATTTAAGGAACCCTTTTACAGTGACCTTGTAAGTATGCTGGTATTGTCATAACTCATTATGAGTATTCTGGTATTGTCATAACTCATTATGA
>JXSR01S013774.1:6692-17478 GCA_000969725.1 Ophiothrix spiculata
TTTTGTCTTTGGTGTCTCCACTTAATTAAATCATAGGATTTATGGTATTGATATACGGCATGAATTACCACTTTATCATGAAAACTTAGATGCAACGAGTGCCATTTTAGTTTTATTAGGGAAAGAGGCCATTTAAGCTGATGTGAATCATCAGAGGGATACTTTTTGGTAACTGTTGGCATCAGTGTTAAAACATTTATATTCAGTCTAATCAGTCTAAATATTGTCAACTTTGAGTGCTGTCTTCAGTAATAGAAATACCTTATACAATGTTTTAAGTAGATGCATCACTGAAAAATGTCACTGTAAACTTTATATACTTAGAGCATTGTATTCGGTATGATTCAGTAGCATTATTGGACACCCTCTTTAGTAAATAACACAAAATATTAAAGAACTGTCTTCAGTAGATAGAAGCGTTTTTTCTATTTTCAGACAAATTTAATTCTATTTATTTCACAAGCTTTCCAAATTTAATTCTATTTATTTCACAAGCTTTCCTTTGAGTGGGTATCAGCATTACTAATTATCTTATTGGAAATATTATACAGGTCCTTTTTAAACAAGATCAAACTAATCTATTTTAAGTAGAAAGCATCAAACAACTGCATTTACAACCAGGTCCCTTTAAATTACACTTTTCAATTTGATTGTATTCTTAAAAATAAAATGATATAAAGTACATTCAAAACACCTTTTATTTATACAATTATTCCAAAACCATGATTTCCAGATGAAAGAGGATAAGCTTACATATCATCTGACAAAAATTGCAAGAATTCAATAAAATATGTAAATATTTTTCTTCCATTCTTAGGTCAACTTCTATAACAAATATACCACACCTCTTCTGGGATTTGTTAATGTATCTACACTTAGTAAAATATTGCTACACATGCTTATCAATTACCCAACCCCAAGTCAATAATGAAATATTTAATCTGATTTATTATAACACTACACCAAAATCTTTTCATTCCAAAATCTGTTTTGGGACCACGGCCATCTTAAATTTCCACTCTTCTTTGTTCGACCAATATGTGAATGTATTAAGCCAATAAATGCTAAGACATGAATCTCCGAAACAGGAAGGGCTTCTGACAATCAGTTGTCAAAACAGCAAGCTCCTTTTTTTGTTCCAAATTTGGCAGCTTTAACACTCAGGGTATAGATTCAGCCACACACCAAAAGACATCACAAACAAAGAAATCTAACATCAAGTTCAGAATTGGCAAACTATCAATGACAGCTTCGCATGTTCCGCGAGTCTAATCTTTCAAATTTCATTCCATTCACAAAATCGGTTAACAATGCCAACACGCATATGAAGTATGAATATTCATCGCAATTCGCAACTCATCATACTGTCAACACATTTGCTGACGGCGTTCCGAAAAAATGAGCGATACAAAATCTTGGCAAGTCTTATTCAATGAGCTATCCCACCCCTAGTCAAATCAAAATACATTGACTACGCATAATTCAAAATGGCATCGATGCCATAAGTTTACACTTCTCCCTCTGTCATGAAACATGAGCGATACGCGGCACAAAGGGGAGTTATTTTATCCATAATTGCTCGACTATGTCACAGCTAACATAACCCATCCATTCTCTGGTTGACTGACTATATAACATTAACCATTCAATCAGCCACAGGTTCAATTTCCTTCAAATTTACAAAAGAACCAGTCAAGAAATTGTCAAAAAAAATATGCTAATGATCTGAGAATTGGGCAGTTAGGGCGAATTAATCCATTAGTAATCTAGGTCGCACGGGAAATCGTACGCCATCTCTTTCGTTACTTTTTTTTGAAAACCTGTTGAAAAAATTTTGTCTTTGGTGTCTCCACTTAATTAAATCATAGGATTTATGGTATTGATATACGGCATGAATTACCACTTTATCATGAAAACTTAGATGCAATGAGTGCCATTTTAGTTTTATTAGGGAAAGAGGCCATTTAAGCTGATGTGAATCATCAGAGGGATACTTTTTGGTAACTGTTGGCATCAGTGTTAAAACATTTATATTCAGTCTAATCAGTCTAAATATTGTCAACTTTGAGTGCTGTCTTCAGTAATAGAAATACCTTATACAATGTTTTCAGTAGATGCATCACTGAAAAATGTCACTGTAAACTTTACATACTTAGAGCATTGTATTCGGTATGATTCAGTAGCATTATTGGACACCCTCTTTAGTAAATAACACAAAATATTAAAGAACTGTCTTCAGTAGATAGAAGCGTTTTTTCTATTATCAGACAAATTTAATTCTATTTATTTCACAAGCTTTCCTTTGAGTGGGTATCAGCATTACTAATTATCTTATTGGAAATATTATACAGGTCCTTTTTAAACAAGATCAAACTAATCTATTTTAAGTAGAAAGCATCAAACAACTGCATTTACAACCAGGTCCCTTTAAATTACACTTTTCAATTTAATTGTATTCTTAAAAATAAAATGATATAAAGTACATTCAAAACACCTTTTATTTATACAATATCCAATTCACATTGTTTTCAATGTATCAATTGAAAAACCTCCCTTTAAATTGCTTGAAATCTTGTTACATTTGAAGAAATCCTATTTTGTTTGTCAAGCTGATTCACTACTTCAGAGTGGCATCTTAGTTATAAATTCAAGATAAGCGCTTCAAAGTAGAATTACCTTTCCAGCGAAAAAGTCAAGCAAATTTAACCGCAGCCTTTTGAACATGTTTTACCAACAGAACTAAAAGGAATATCTCTTGTGTATAGATTTTAATACTTAAATTGCTGCCTAATATCATAGGATTTGACAAATTTTGCCTTTTTATCAGCATATAAATCCCGAATGAAAAATATAAAAGTACAACTTGCTTTAGCCCATTTTATATTTTTCAATAGAGCTCTTAATATTAATACAATTTGAATCTGACAAAAATATTTTGCAATACCATTTTGAAAATAGAACAGAATCTCTGATGAAATAATTGAATTCAGAGTGATATAAAATCCCGTCATAGTATTCCCCGAGGAACATGACTCCACATTCCATCACACGTCTTATATTTGGATTTTGAGGAAATACCGGAAATATTACCATGGAAACGCTAAAGACGGACCACACCGAAAAAATTAAATCTGCACCAAGCAAACAAAATCGGCGTTGTTTGATTTACCATTCTTTAACTCATCTTGCTCCTGTACAAGTCGTGCGTTTTCTTCAGATAACATACACTGATCCCATCACCCATTTAGAAAGTAAAACACGGCAAGGTCAACACCGAATGTTTGCCATCCCGTGCTCGAAACGAGCTCAAAATTCTAACAGCACCATACGACTGCCAAATACGCAAACCATATAGACTGTACGATTGAACAGAAAATGATGTGGTTTTACTCTATTTGCCGTTCGCACCTCTTGTGAGCTTGTTGAATGAATACTTGCTTTCTTTTTCGCATCTTCTGTGCCCTATTTAAACAAAATGTCGGGATCTATTGACATGCCTATTGTATGGCGAATCGGTGTGATCCGCCTTCTTGCTCTCCAGCACGCAACTGAAAGAACAGTAGCTTGAAATAATGTGCTCTACTTAAAGGGACAATCAATGATGGAAGATATAACGTGCTTCCCATCAGCCATTTTTTGAGAAAATAAAACAGAAATTTGTCATTTTCTTATTATGGACTAGCCCTGAAAAAATGACAATGGAGTAGTTTTATGTGATTTTAAAAGAATGGAACTGTTCAAACTTGAAATGATTGACCAATATTGACTGAAATTGATTTTATTCATCTTTATAAACATTTAGAGAGGTAAGATTTTAATCCCACCACCATGGTTTGTACCTTTAATGTTAAAGAACAGTTTTATTCAAAGTGAATGTTTATATTGGAGTGATCCAGTTGTAATAACTTGACAAGATGAATACTAGTATTAATAAATTCTCCTTTAAATTTTGATTTTTGTTATTTTACAATGCACTCTTCTATAATTTCTTGAAACAAATATTTAATTCTAAAGAGAGTGAAAATATTTTTCTTCCCAAAAGACTAGAATTTCATTTTAGCATTTATTATGAATATTTCCATTACTCCTATTCTTATCCAAATGTATCAAATGATCATATCTCTTTCTTACTAAGGCCATTAACAAGTGGCATTTGAAATCTGAGAGTTAAAATCAAGACAAAAACAGTACCGATAATAAACAGTCTAATGGACATTCAAAAAAGGCCACTGACTTGAAAAAAGTTCGTATATCCATTATAGTGTACTAAATTTTCAGCAATGGAATACCGTGTCGCCATTTTCCCTGACGCAACCGTTACGATCAATGTTCATTACGCAGGTGAGAAAAAGCACCGTTTGCAGCAGGTCTGCAATCTCCAGAGGCGTAAGCTGAGGCGCGTAACAACAGGCTTGGAACACGAAATTCGAAACCAATGTTAATCTTTAAAAGGTGTTACTTCATGAAGACGGGCTCTCTCTACGGAGCATGCTATGGCACAGCTCTAATCATTAAACTATGTGAGGAAGAAGCTAACACATTTTGCCTTGCATTCTGGGAAACCGGCAAAACCCGGTGTAAGGGTAGGCATCTTAGTATCATTATGTACACATGGCTAACAAGAAAAACAGGGTTGTTTTTCAGACATTTCGCGTTTGAAAAATCTTAAATAGATGTCTTAAAGTGCACTTAACCACAAAAAGGGATTACCAAAATGTGTAATTTGGGTTGGTAAAATATTACTTCCCTTGATACCCATTTAGGGCAAAATGGGGTTTTCCTCAAAATTGCAAATCACTTTTTAATGGATCCATTTCGAAAATTCCTGACCGTGTACAATTACAAGCTGGTATATGAGTGGACCCCCTCCCCAGATGACATAGCCTGCAAGGACACATTGAATTTGGATGATTCAAATTATTTGATGGAAGAATGTTCAAAACACTTGCTCTTGTTATGGAGCTTGACAAGAGGGAGTATTGCAAACCTGTCGCTTCTTGATTCCAATTAAAATGTATCAATGTGCTGCTAAAATTGCACGGGCTGTATCCCCTCTTTACCAAATTGACATGTACACAACCAATTTCTTCTAGATTGGCTGACTGACAGACCAACTAAAATTGACATATATATACACAACCAACTTCTTCTTGGTTGGCTCACTGACAGGACCATATCAAATTGGCACATACACAACCAATTTCTCAAAGTGTCCTTTGATGGTAGCAGCTCTAAAAATATGTACTGATGTATTTTGCAAAATCGTCCAAGCCAAGGGCACAACAATTCAACTGTGAACTTCAATGTCATTAGGAAAATTACTACAACCAAATATTAAAATAACAGATACTTTTAACCTTGACCTTGACTATAAATATTCAATACAAATTGTCATCACCCTCAAATTAGAAATCCATACCAAACGAATTCTGGCAGTTTAAATACACCTTGGCTTATTCCAACCAAATTTTGATAGCTTTAAGCCCTGGCTTATTGGGAACCACCTGTGAAACAAAAGAAATTAATCAGATATGGTGTGTGATGTGCGTGATGAGTTTGTCAGATGGTCAACTGGTCGGTCAAGTTCCTTGGTCATCACATTTTATTTTTGGTCACACCATGTTATTGTTTTGGGTAATGTGGAGGTCAATGGCTATTACAGGTGCTTGATGACTTTTTTGCAAATGATTTTGATTAGCTGCAATATCTAAATATCAAACTATAGTAGGTCTTTACGTTTGCCCCATTAAAGCAGCAGTCAGACTCTAGCAATAACAAATAGCAATAAATCAAAACAAAATTTAAAAAAAATTATCGCTAAGTGTGACGTACCATCTGATTACTCACAGAGCAATATATCTTTTATTGGTGTCACTATCGCTAAACTCTGACCACTGCTGTAAAAAGACAAATATGGACCAACATAACTTTTTAACTTTTATTCACTCTATACTTACAGGCAACTTCCAAGGTAGCATTTTTGCTCTTCACCGTCCCAAGTCGGTTTTGAGCCACACACTGGTAGGAGCCTACATACGGCCTATTTACACGTAGGAAAAACAATTGTTGTAGATCGCCGATGGAGACCGCGGACACGAGTGATCGCGAATCGTCGCCGCTATCTGGCTGCTGCTGATCCTCCAGTAGGTGCTCCATAGATTCGCCATCTTTTATCCACTGTAAAGATATAAGAAAAGGACATGAAATGGTCAAGTTTTTTGAAAAAAAAATATTTGTAGTCGGTGCTTGACATGAAAAAGTTCTTCTTTTTTTTGAAAAGATTTAACTGTGTTGATGTGTGACGACTTTACAGGGGCAGGTCATAATTTGGTACTTGGTGTGGTTTTTCCTTTGCAGCAATTAATAATTAATCTACCATTTGAAATTGTCACTGTATTCTTGGAAAAAATGATTTTCAAAGTCAAAAAATGACATTTCATATGATGCAAAACACTATTAAAATAAACCATAAACTAAAATATGTTGAAATTGTAAATCACACTCCAGCATAGAAATTTTTCCATGGATTTTATTCCAAACCCCCCCCCCCCTCCCCCAATTTATGTTTGTAGTCTTAATCATGATGATACTCACAAATTTCAATACAATTTGGAAATTGTGACTAGTTTTTTCTTTTATTTTACTTTTTTGTAATTTTCATTTTAGAGAATGGCTTTCTTCTGATTTTAAAATATATTTAGCATCAATTCTATTATCTCATTTGCTATAATATTAAGTCGCAGTTGTACATAGACGAGTGAAAGTCCTATAAATTCATCACAATTTTCTCAACAAGCTTCTCAACATGCCTTCAAATGCATGGAAGCCATAATAACACACTTCCTAGCAGGAGAACAACCCAATAAACATTAATGTATGCTATAAACCTAAAACACTATTGCACAGAAATACACTTATGCTTCATAACAAATTCATGTCATGATTTGGACAAAAAACAACCGCAAAAAACACTTCATGAATACCAAGTTTATCAGGTATGCAATAAACCTGCGATATGGCACCTCAACGGGCGCCGATTTCTTATTACTTTTTACTCGCAGCTCGCATGCATTATTAATATGTCAATTTTCAGTTTGACGGGGTACAAAATTATTTCATTCCGTTCCGGAAAATACTCCTTAAGCTTTTAAAGCAGCACATTTTGATAGTTAAGATTCAGGTTGATTTTTACGTAAGCATGCATGGCGAGTGCCATTTGAAGGGTCTTCTGGAAATGATGCATAAAAATAATCATGTCAATTTTAAATAGACACTATTACTGAGTCTTTATAAATGGAACGTGGATGATTGAGTTTGTGACGGCAGCTTGGCGGAGCTAAGTCCGCAACAAATTAGATCACAGGTGGAGTTGCCCTAGATTCTGACATAATGGTCCATCAAGCCGTACCAAGACATTTGGATGAAGGAAAATTCCCCTGGTCAAAATAAGGCCGGAAAAAAAAATGTTGATACTTATGTCATAAATAAGCAACATATTAAAGGAACATATTTATTACAACATATGTAGATGCAAATGCACTGTTTTGTTTTTGTTCTCAAATTTTAATTTTTGGATAAAATTATATTTTCACTTCACAATTTATTTAAGTGAAGTATTATACTTGTAAGACTAGAAAGCAAAATCAATTAAAAAGATGGTTTTAAAAATCTATGATAACAGACAAGGACACTTAATATTTCTCAAGGAGACCCAAGGAAGCTCATTCCATAGTTCAGCTGTAGTAATCCAGAAATGGCAAGAGCTGGGCTGTAAAATATGATTCAGAGCAGAAAACAACATAGAAACACGTTTAGGGGAAATACGCCATTTTGGAAGGAAAACTTAAACTGGTGACATTTGTACCAAACTTGCCGCCAATTATAAACGTACATTTCATATAATCAGGAGGTGGACCAAGGTTCAATTCATTTGGAAACATCACAAGAAGCCAAAAGCTGTGACCTAGATGGAACAACAGGTTAAAGTAACTTTTATGAAATGTAATGTAATGTAATGAAGGTAGCACATTCCATAGTTCAGCCACATCAATCTGGAATGGGTGCTACAAATATATACACATTATGTTCTCATATTTTGTTGTAATATCCTGAGGTCCAAGGTTCCATTCCTGGAAAAGGATTGTTTATACCGGGCAAGACAGAATATTAATTTGCAAAGATCACAATAAAACCCAAAGCATATGCTAATTCAGATCAGCTGGGAAGAAAAAAAAAAGAAGAAAAATCATCAAGTAGAAATTAATTATAGTCAAAAAATAGATGCAACGACATGTACTGTCATCACACCTAATCTCTCTAAGGAAAAACCGTTCATGACAAGAACAAGTTGTTTGCTTCCATTACAACAAATACAAGGAGAATTTTTTGCTCAAATTTACCTGAATTCAATGAATATTTTATACCGGGTGACAGGTATGAAATGATCAGGTGCACTCAACAATGGGTCCGGTTACTTTTCACTAGAAAGACGACTCTTTTATTTTTGATGTTTTGGTTGAAAGTGATCATGATTGTTGTTATCGTTGATGGATTAGTTTTACGGTAGAATATTAAGAGTGATGTCGTTTCCCTGGACATAGGAAAGTAGTACATGACATGGGCTTTGTGTACAGTTAGAAATTTTTAAAGAGGTTTTAATTTCAATATTCATGCCATTGATGGTCAATATCTATCTATAACATTGATGGTCTAACTTCCAAATATGGACAAAATATGGAAAATGGTTTGATCACGAGTCACTGTGAATGGTGTAAAAATGAGAAGGACATTTTAACAAATTTTTTGATTCAGGAATTTAAATTCGGGTAAATTTGATCCTATAAAAATAACATCCTCCTATATTGTAAAACAAGGAAACATTTCCACTAGCAGTTTGATTTTATAAAAACCCAAAAATGCTACTGGATTGTTATCCATCGATTTTAACAATAACTTATTTCAAATTAGGGAAATTAAAATACGCCACAAAAAAATTCAAGCTTGTGTGAAATTTTAAACCTACAAAAATTGACCATATATTTGATGACAACCTCTCTAAGATATCATGACCTGACACACATTTTCCTTACGATGAAAAGCTACAAAAATGCAAGAAAATAAATATGCTATCTACTGAAGAAATCAACTTAAAAAGGAAAGCCAAAACTAGGATGTATTTGATCAATTATTTGGCTATCTCCTTAAGATGAATTGCTACAATTTACAATAGCTATAATTGGTTCATAAAATGATGATAAAATAATATTGACCAATCAGCAGACAGCTTTCAAGGCAATAAGAAAAATCTTGAATCTATTCCCCAATATCCAATTTTTTTCTTTACAGTACTATTAAGGTTAGAATAATGTTTTAAGGTTAAGCACATGGATAGGTTTAAGGATATAATTAGGTTTAAGTTTACCAAAGTCTAAACAATTGATAAGAAAGATAGAAAAAAATACAGTCATCGGGAGTGTGCCAAGATTGTTCTTGTTGTACTGCCCAGGAGCATCAAGAAATTCTTGGAAAGAAATGTTTGAAATTGTATCTGTGCACATATCTACCTCCCACTCTTGATTATAACTTATAAGGGTTATATCCCTTTAAATGTACAGATAAATAAGGGTTAATTAACTTGAATTGGCTTTTACATTTTGAAATCGACAACCATTTGGAATAATTATTGCTGATTGAAAGGAGTAAATATTCATTCTGACAGAAAAATAATTTCAGAATTCTGTATTTCTCATTGAACAAAGATATTCTTATTAGGAAGAATTCCAAAATCTGCCGTAAATATAGGTTGTTTGATAGAAATGTAGAAGTGCCAGGATTAGAAATGATGAAAAATTGTTGCAAAAATTGGCTGCAATTTTTAGATTCTTCCTATTAGGTAGTGTGTAATTCAAAAGCATTGGTTCCATATTGGAGTCCAAATTGAATCCAGCACTAGATACTTTAAAATTGGCCGGAATTTCCGATTTCTTACCACAGGATGCATGTAATTTTTGTTTTTTAATTTTTTTGAATCCAGTGTATGATGCAGCAAACAGACTAACTTTCCACAACTGGTTACAAATTCATTTCCTCCCAACAGGGGGAGTATGCAATGCAAATAGCACAATTCCATATAAATTGAATCCAGCGAATGATACACCAAACAAGATAACATTCCACTAGTAAACCGACTTGATAGCTTCGTTAATTAAGTAGAGGCAGAAGAGAGATTGAATTTGCCACATTTTGTATCAACCTGATACTCTGATATGAGAATCTCTAATCAAGATAGTAACACCCTAGCACTCGCTACTTGTATACACCTAGTACGGGTTGACAACAGGTATATACTGTTACTGCTCGAAATAGTCGCTTTAATTTCATTCCATGCATTTCGTGAGGGTTTCAGATTTGCGATTATCAAATATCCGTAAATTCAATAGATTACATCGTCTTCAACAGTAAAACTTCCATATTTATTTCATTTTATTCTCATTTTAGTTTTTAACATTTTCAAGTTGTGAAATTGAAAATTATTTTTGAAAAAAAATTGTTTCAAAATAATAAGATGATGAACGGCTTAACTGGCACTCTTACTATCACTATCACTTAATACTAATAGACCTCATAATCATGTTTATTCATATTCATTTTAGTAATGGTCATGTTTATTTAAATCAAAATTGATCATCAGCATGATAAGAGTTCTCAAACATTTCCCAAATTGCTCCAAATGTCAATAATACACTTGGAATGTAGAGAAGCAGAGTATAGCTTTAGATGTACTAGC
>JXSR01S013774.1:27870-38616 GCA_000969725.1 Ophiothrix spiculata
AAAAATATTTAATTACAGAAGTAGGGTCATATATAAGGTTCTATAGTTAAGTTGACAAAATTTGCTATATTTATAACCCAACTCACTCCTGTTTGGAAGCTAAATTCTATCATTTATTTAAATTGCCACACGGCTATTGAAATAACTTCCACATTAAAACTGATAAGTCTTTACCATAGATTTATAAAGGAGATACCGGATTTTGTATATCGGCCCATGTAATTGCATCATCAGCCATGGAGCTCTAATTGGGGGCATTCGGGTACACTTGGTCCCCGCCAAGATCCGAGATTCAGTTTGCGTAGAGACAAACCGCACAAATAATACTATACGCGAATAATACGCCAAACTGCACACAAAACGCGGTGCGTGTTTTCAAAATTCGGCATTAGGGTACCTATGACAAGATGCGATGCATCATCGACAAAAAGCCGAAACCCCCACTTTCATCTCCATGACAAAATAAAAATGGCGGCAAGTCTGGTATCTCCCCTGTTAAGTCTATGGTCTTTACACATACATGTTCAGAGGCAAAAATTTATTTTTTATTAAAAGCGCTCACAATTCATAGTGCACCTGTAACTTCCTTCCGTCTTAACAAAAATCTTATAAAGTCTTGTTATATGGGTTAGTGTACTAAAGATAACAAAAGACCCAGCAAGCTAGACTGTCAGTCATTAGATGAGAAATATTGGCTGACTTCTCCACATTGTTCCAGCTGGTCTGTTGTTTTTCATTTCGTTTTATGAAAAATATCACGCAGATGTGACAGAGTAAAGGTATATTGCATGCTTGCTTGTGGAGACATTTTGTGGTGTTGTCTTCACTTTGAACATTTTTACATGGATTCTAAAAATAGGACAGAACAGCATTTTTTTATGACTGATTGAGCTTCTTATCTTTATGTATTTATTATTTTGAAGGAAAATAAGTAAGATAAGATAAAGATAAATGATAAATCAATACAATTACATCAAAATAATATAACACATAATTAAAATTGCCCAGTTCAGTTTTGAAATTTCAAGTTCTTGGTCATTATGGATATTATGGAAAACTGACTGAAAATATGTAATTGACAATCATTATGGAAAACTTGACTTAACTTCCATCAATATTGCTGTACAAAACACAAATTAGGACAAATTCAAATTAACAAAACAAAGAAAAAAACATAGATATTTTCTGAAGAAATAATATCTTTCTTTTCAAGAGAAATGGCTGGGGAAACTTAGAAAAACAGTAAAAAAATTACAAGACAGTTCACAACCTTTTGCCAAAGCAATTATTTTAAGAAGGAGACCCTATCAAAATATCCAATAAATAAGTAACGGGTAATGATACATCTAAATGGAAAAAACAAATGCAAAGGATACATGACAATTATAACAACAATTTCAGGTAAATCTTATTATTTTCAGGGAACAAATACAACAAATTCTCCAACACAGAAAACAAAACACACAGAGAAAGAAGAAGGGACAATATCGAGGATTCCTTTGAACTTAGTAGTACAAAAAACTCGATCAAAAAAAAAAGTAAAAAAAAAAAAGTTCTTGAGAAAACAAGAAAAAGTCAAGTTAAATGTATTCATTGATTAACCATCTCATGAGAAATGGTGAAAGAGCAGATACGACATTCTTGCTATTACATAACAAAATAGAACTATATACTGTATAGCACTTTAATTTCACAGCATTAAAATTTAGCGAATTTGGAAACCTTCACTTTTTGGGTGCATTTTAATTTCACTAATTTGAATCATCTTGCTATTCAATACTATGTTAACAATTATTTTAGCGGCATTTTAATTTAGCGAATTGTGATACTAGCGAAATTAGCAAAATTTAAATGCCAGCGAAATTTTCATGCTTTACAGTATCTCAGTCAGATCCACTGATTGACCAACTCCCTTCATCATGTCACGTCTAATCTTGTAACTCAAAATGCATTCGCAATCATTCTCTGTCGAAGACAATTACTTCAACCTGGATAACCGCACTTGATTCGCAGCAAATTTTTATGACAAATAACGAACGGACCGGACATTGCGGACAATAAAAATAACAATCTGCAAAGGCTAGTACAGTTAGCATTGAAAATTCAGGAAGTCCAAAATATACTCCACAGCAAAAAAAGTTTGCCCACAATGTTCACTCAATTGTGAAGTTTTGATAATCTTGGATCTTAAATAAAACAATCTTGATAAAATCATCCCACCAACACTCAATTGTTAACTTTTGATAAATCTTTTATAAAATAAAAACAATAAGAGCTGATCAATAAGGGCCAAAACATAGTCAGCCTCCAAACAAAATTTTCGCTACCAAACATTTGGTCGTGACGTCACCAAATATTTGCCATCAAATTTAAATATGAACGGGTATCAACATTTGGTCCAATGTATATGGCAATTCAATAACATGTGCAATCTAGCGCAAAATTTTATTTGGTCTCAACTCGGTGTTGAAGTTTGGAATCACTCGTCATTTTGACATCACGACCAAATGTTTGGTAGTGAAAATTTTGTTTGGAGGCCGACTATGTTTTCACCCTATGAGATGATCAATAACTGTTATGTAAATTATTGTGGGCCAAGATCTTGGAATAATGTAACAAGGCTTTAGAAACATAAAGTAAAATCATGGCCATGGGAATAGCATCTTTTTTGACCAGAAGTACAGAATCCAGTAAGCACGATATTTGTTTGCTTTTTTTGATATTTCAGTGTGCCTGTGTACCCTCAGGGTATTTTATTTCACTGCTTCGGGCATATGTTCCAATTTTTATAGAAACCTGGAAAAAAAGTCTGTTGCCCTTTATTGCAAGAGGGTTTGATGTTATTTTGTAACTAACAAACTCTGATTTTGCAAAATAGAATCCATACAAACTTCACTTAAGCCGACTGCACTAAATTGTATTCATAAAGTTTATAATATTATTATTTTTATTAATCTATCTTTCAAAAAAATTCATCTAATTTTCTTTTGTTGTTATATAAAATCTTTCAAAATCCAATCTAGGAGCTTAGCATTAAATAACAAAATTATAAGGATTTATGCTTTAAATATCTTTATATAAAATCTTTTAATTTACCAATGATACCTGAACCTCCATATGTTATGCTTAGCTTTACTTACTTATACTTTTTTTTTCTTATCCAAAATTCAGAAACAAGCCGAGACTTGATAACAAATAAGTTTTGCCTAGATAACAGAGACTCTATGCAACAGTTTCATTCACGAAACCCAAGCCACTCATCTATATAACAACACAACTAATACTCGTGTAAGAGATGGATACCTGTAAACCACAGCTACACGGCCCCGGTTGAGCGCAATATCTCATTTCTAGCAAGCAATATTCATTGCCGTGCACTATCGTTATTCTTGTTTTTATGCTTCGAGGTGTTTTTTGATGGTATAAGTCATATTCATTGTCAACGTGGTAATAGAACCCTGTTCAAACACGGAGCCGAAATCTTTTTGACATGTTGTCGACTTATTACCACACTTTTCTTGATTATTTTCATTTCATCTCTAGTTCCTGGCGTACTCTTATTAGTTTTATAAGGAAATGAATGATAACCATGCTATATCTTGAAAATACTCATCGCTTTACTTGGATTATAAACTTGAGAACTCTGGATTTATTTGTGTAATCTTTACAAAGTCATTAACAAATATAAAATTAAGGCAATCTTGACAAAAAATTCAAAGTATGATTAGTTTAGCTTGAAATTGAAAACTGCAATGTGGAAGTTAAGCTCTCTCCTTGTTAGGAAATCATGATTTTTGTCAAGCATGTTGGCTCACTATGTTCCAATTTCAAAGTCTCAATCTCTTCAGTATAAGTTAAAGCCAATATACACATTTTTTTACCCTAGATTTACAGCTTGAACTTTTGAATTGAAAATGTCATAAAAGAAATTGCAAACTAGATGATCGGAATTATCCTTGGATATCTAAAGGAAATTCTGCTGATTTCTTTCTCAGTATATAAAAAATGAGTAATTTTACTTACTTATTAAATTCATAGTATTTACTACAACATTACTTTAATTTCATCAACAGTCGCCACTCAACAACATACTTTGCCAATGTGCTAGCAACATTTCCACCACAAAACATAAGCCCCACAGCATTTGACCTTGCATGACCTTTTGAGGTCAAATGTCACAAGTTCAACCATGATAAATACATTGAAACCCCCTTAGCAACTCAAATCTAAACAAAACTTACTCTACAAGTTCACAAATGTGACACAATGAAACATAAAACACTTTTTTTTTTAAAGAAAAGAAGTAGTCTAAACAAAAATTCTAGTTTTTATATAAACTAGGCAAACACGTCGCCTGTCGAAGCTTTCTACCACTCTGTGTACAACATTCAAGGCTTAAAGCTCTATTTGTTACATTAAAAAATTGAAACCTAATCTGTCCGATACTTTCTTCCCGAGTTTCACCATCACAACCGAGTTCCCATGGCACTTACAATTACGTTAACTAAAATGTCATTTTCTCCCGTCTTCTTTTCCAAGTATACACTTTAGCTTGTGCTATCCGACCCTTTTTCCTACTTTATCCGTCCGTCCGTTCTCTATATTAAACCTCCCAAAAGGAGAAATAATATCGCCTGGACTTCTTTCACATTTATCTTTAACTCTATGCATACACAACTCTTCAAACCAACCAATACAAGGCAAATGCTACAACTTCATACTATTTCTTACCAAATTCAATTCCCAAATTTCTTATTAAAATCCTTAAGTTATATCTCGAAGATTCATTTCCACATAACAACAAAAAATCAAAATAAACTGAAAAGCCAAATTTGATTGCCCAATAAAAATTACAACCTGCTTTTGACGTTCAACTTAGCAGGTGAGAAATTAAAGGAATATTGATTCTCGTTTCTGTTGACCGCGACAAGCAGTTCAAAAAGCCCATTCAGAATACACGTCCAGCATAAGCTTCAAGCCACCATATATAACGTCTCTGGCCATAAGGTTGTTTTCTTCTCATTTTGTTAATAATGTATTTTGTTAAAGGGTATTTGGATGTAATTTAGATACAAAATTTTCAACCACAATTACGCCATCTTATTAGCAGGAAAACCCAAGAGATGGTTAAGAGGTTAGGTCAAATCGGCAGCCTTGTTTTTTTCTTCTTTTAATGTTCAGAAAGAGTACATAAAATGTATACAGATGGTGATGCCATGTCTTTTCTGTCAAACTTTGATGAGGTTTTAAGCTTTATTGCAATCATGAAGTAAATTAAATTGGTAGACGTTAAGCTTTTTTAATGGCCAAATGATCGTTATTTCTTTCCTTCAAATGTACTTATTAATAACATCGCTATAATTGAAAGTAGTAAAATTCTAATTTCACGTATCCAAACGACCAATAACTAAGATAGACAACGCAGACCGATTCTGCATTAAAACTAATAAACTTGTCATTTTCATGGACCATTAAATTAAAAGTGGTTCAGTTTATTTTAAACCAAAAGACATAACTTTCAGAAATACCCTCGTCTCGTACAAATGATGAGACTGGAGTGGGGAAAAAGCGGGCCAGGTAAATCCACAGAGAAAAACTTACGATGACTAAAAATCTCTGGAGAGGCAGTCTTATTTGCCTGGGGGCGTTCTATTCATAATTTGTGCGTATTTAACTCAGACAACATAATAAGGTTAAACGCATGACATAACTCCATCAATTTTACATCATCATTCCAGCCTCGACAATGGCGTTTTTAGTCAAAATGGTGGGCGATGATGATTCTAGGCTAGCGTTCTATTATTTAAGACAGACGTGCCTAGTCATAATCTTCTAAGCCTCGGAGGTGTTTTCTTGGTGACTTATTGTTATCAAGTCTTAGTTTCAATCTCATTTTTATGAAAATTTGGGACAATATTGGTATAAAATTGGATCGATTGAGCCCATATTTATTGGTCGAGCTATGAGTTGCAAAAATATTGGGCGAGACGCAGTCGAGCCCAATATTTTAAAACTCATAGCGAGACCAATAAATATCGGGCGTAAATCATCCAATTTTGTCATTATCATGTTTTGGAT
This sequence comes from Ophiothrix spiculata, assembly GCA_000969725.1. Taxonomy (NCBI): domain Eukaryota; kingdom Metazoa; phylum Echinodermata; class Ophiuroidea; order Amphilepidida; family Ophiotrichidae; genus Ophiothrix; species Ophiothrix spiculata. Next base: position 33,949 of record JXSR01S013774.1, read on the forward strand.
CCAATATTTTCCCACACTTGGACACCTCAAAGCATGATAATGGCATATATTGGACTTTTCATTTCTTTTTTGAAAATGTCTTTCTTAGAAGTCTTTCAATGAGTCAGCATTTCCTCCCATTCAATTTTTTCCTCTCATTGGACTTGCTGCATCTTTTGTCCTCTGTTCATCCTTCAAAATCTTTTATATTTGTCTTATATTTAAAAGAAACATTTTACTATGACATGTTGAAAATATTCAAAATTTTATTTTTTGCCTTCCTGCTTTTTTTCCCTTTCTCATTTTTTGCTTTAGTGCACATTTGATCATGTTCCAGTGTTACGTTTATGCTATAAATAAAACAAACGGATTCAATCCAATTCTGCCCTGATTCTAAGAAATAAATCATTCATACCGGAGACAAAAAGTTCATCTTCTTGCTCATTTTCAACACATCTTCAATTTTCATAACATCTTATGGGACCATTCTGATCAACAACATCCTCACGAAATACTGATACTTCATCCGATCTTCCATCGCAATTCCCAACGAATACCGTGCGCAAACAACCCCACAGTCTTGATCAAATTTTAATTACCCATTTCTATCAATATTTCCATATTAAACCGATGAGATAACATCACAAGCTATACAGGTCAACACGTTGACCTCATTTCTTAGCATCATTTAACGCGTACCAAAAGTGGCTGAATTGTGAATTTTTAATGCCGTTTTCCTTGTTTCCGAGTTCTTTTGATCGTTAAATCTCAAGGTTTGGATTTCATTGTAATGGCATCCATTCCATTTTGTTTTTCTTATTAATGACCTGAGTTACAAAGAGGTTTGTTTTCTCTCCTTACAAGTCCTCAACCCCTGAATGCTAATGGCAAAGCATAAATGACTGCTTTTATAATGGCGAAAAATGACTCGAGATCAAATTAAGATGCATAAAACTCCCAAGGTTTATATATCTACTGTCTCAAATTGCAACTTAAAACCTACACACCAACGGCTTGAAACATTGCATTTTATAACTTGACATTTTTTTGTTGACATTTTGTAACTCTCATGTTCTGTTCGTTTCTCCGCATAACCTTTACTTATTTTTTATAAAACAACGATAAAAATGATATAGTATTTCAGAATAATATTAAAAATCCTCCTCTCCTTGTGAAAGACCTCGCCATCCCTGAGTCATACAAGAACCTCGGAGCGATAAAAAAATGCCTTCAAGATGCCAGCCTGATATCATTCTCCATTTTCAACCCCGCAATTTATGATTATGAATTCAAGTCATCACATTTCTGATTTATTTCCGTGCTTGAAAATAAGATGCCATAAATTTCGATGATTTCTGACAATTTTGTTATATTACGATCAAAATTTGTCACCAATTTTATATTTGTTATAAGAACAAGTGTGATCTTTCACGATCCCTGTGGCGTATACACTTTTGAGTACAAATGAGCAAATGTTGAAGATAAAGTCAATTTCAAGCAAAAGTTCAGATTCTATCATGATTTTCATATTCAAGTACACAGGTTTAAAAACTAAGCCTTCGGCTGTGATGATATTTTTATAGGTACTTGGAATCATTATATTGGAATACTGTATTTTAGACGGCATGTTAAATTTGGAAATATATGCTTCACATGGGTTTTATAATATTAAACCTGTTGGGCTTTGTGTGAAAACTTTGTAAACCACTCATTTGAGCATCGTAAGCTTTCAAATTTTGAGAGCAGCTTTGATTGGCCGATGCCTTAAGTGCTCATGTGTTTAGCCTCCTACAACAGCAAACCTCAAATAGTTTATCTTGGTTCATATTTGTTACAAAATGACAAAATTGGGACATTTATGATGTTAAAAAAAAAGCATTGTGACCAATTTGAAACAGAAGTACTTACCGTAATGTCCGGTTCGGGCCGCCCTTCCGCTCTACAATTTAACGTCGCTGGAAACCCTTTTTGTACAATGGTGTTCTGTGGATGCTCGATGATTTTTGGTTCAAAGTCGTCTCTTCTGGCAGTTAGAACTGGAATGACAAAATAGCCAAAAATATTTTAAAACATGATCACTTTTTACCATTTATTCCTTTGGTTTCATGATATCCAATTAAAAGTCAAATCCTGCAACAAGACATGTCTCAAATAATTAAAAACCTATGAAAAGATCTGACTGGAAAATCCAGGATATAACTTTAGATTTGAGATGTGTCCTTTCAGAGCTATTTTGAGTTACTTAGTATTTTGAAGATGCATGTTTTTATACAATTCCAAGACATTTTTCAAGTTTGGATCCCCCGAGTTTGGATCCTCCATCTTCTGGCACAACTTGTCTCAGGTGAAGAAATTTTTTGATGTGTTTAGACTTGACTTTGATTTTAGCTAAATATTTGAATATCTACGATCACCAAAACATCATTTTTACAGTACATCATTCTTATAAACCATCCTTAACATCTACAAACAAGTTTAAATTTCATGCACACATTTTCTAATTATATTCTTCTCAGAACCTGATAATCAAGCAAATCATGAATTATTGCACATTATCACAAATACCAATACATCACCTCACATACTCATTTAATTACAGCTTATATCCCATACACACATCAGTGACATGCTTCCTTGGGGATGAGACGATCTCACACCAACAGACTACGACATTTACAGTTTTATCTCGCTCTCAAAATAACAAAAAAGTGGGATAACTAAGGCTTACCCGATGCTATCTAAATGCAAATGACATCTCGACTTGGGAAAAAATCAACAAATGTCGGAGCCCAAAGAGGTTTAGATTCCCATAACATATATTTTATATCAGTCACAGTATTACAATATTTATGGCATTCTTATGGAACGGAATACCTTATTTCATGTGAAAACATTTCAATTTCAAAAGAGAAAAAAATCTTTATTTTGAATCAATTAACCTTTCTGAGCAAAACCTGCAACAATTTCAAGTTACGCTATAAATTGATACTAATGTGCATTGAAATATTTGAGTATTTCATAGAAATTTGACAGTTCATCTTCAGTAGATAGTACAAACATGATGTGTTTTTGAGTACGACAATAAAACTGAACAAAACAATGTGCACATAAGTCATATTGCCAAATGTGACTAATTACATACAATGATAAAGTGAAATCACAACCATTGCATTTGATGACACAATAAGAGTCCATCTACAGTAGCGAGCATGATCATAACAAAGTGAGTGAGCCCTCTATAGCTCACATCCAACCATTCCTATTCAATAACAAAGTGGCAGCTAGCTACGGCAGACCATTTCTCATTTTCTCACTCAATCTCCATCCAATATTTGCTCGGACCAAATATTGACTCAAAATCAGAACCATGTTTGATTTTGTACTCCAAGAGCTGTTTTTACCGAGGTCATGTTCAACAAATAAATCAAGCTGTATAATCTTGGCTAAACCCATGCAAACTTGGCTGTTGTATGATGTATTGGCAGCCAGATCAGGTTGCAAGTTTGTATATATATACACACAGTTAGCATTATCAAAATGTTGGCAAAGATTTCTCAATACATCCTTCTAGATTCAACTTGATTTGGATCTTAAACAAACACAACATCAAAGACGTAATTGATATTAATTATATAGAATTTGTATTTACAGAAAGGTGTTTTATTTCAGAAAATCTAATTTGATTTGATTTTAAACAAATAAACGGATTTGCTCAATTATTCATTGAAATATCTATAAATTGGATAAAAACTGTGACTTTGTGTACTGTTAATTTACCTCGCTGTAACATAACGCCATAAAAAAGCAATGCCTAACATATATCCAGGGCCTAACAGGAAAAATTGAGGATAATGCAACAACACTACAACACTGTTGTTTCTTCCAGTAACCTGAATTTTTCATCCCATTTGAAATTTTGCGCTTTGTAGACCCCAAAAAATATAAGTCCCTTTTCAAAACTGACAAGCACTTTTTATCAACATTTCATACTGACCTTCAAATTTCACAATTTGTCTACATTTTTTCATTCTTTTTAATATTTTCCTACATGAGGTTTTCCTAATTTACCTTTTTCTTTTCTCAATAAGAAATTTCCTGGTGACCAGCTTAAGTCCGCCTAGATTTGGGTCTATACTAACCCTAACCCTACCAAACACCAAAAAATACCATTCTGCAAAGTTAGGCAAATCGACGAAGTCTGAATACGTCATAAACCGGAGTTAGTAATGATCACGAAATCGCTACCATGGCAGCGCCTGATCGGTGGCTTGACATAGTGATAATGGGTTTGGGATGCGGGAGGTACCAGGTTCGAGCCCAGGTGAAAACCCGATATTTTTGATTTGTAAATTTCAGAGTGGGGTAGGGGGTTAGTGTTAAGAGGAAGGGGGGCCTGTCCACTATCCATCATACCACTCCATCACAAGAATTTGGACTCTGATTAGAGGTATGGACAAATCTTAGCCCTAATGGCTCAATTTATAATAAATTACATCAGTTTTTTTCTAAGCTAGCTCTAATTATGATTTTCAAAATTTACAGAAATATATTTGTTCATTATATATTGAATATACAGCTATCCTTCTGAGAGCCCGGTAACAGACATAGCAAACGCATATCTACGTTGTGACATTTGTTACGCTACCAGGACGTTACTTTAATAAATTTAATAAATAACACAACACACAC